>CM035438.1:2367401-2589901 GCA_020310875.1 Ceratopteris richardii
CCATTCGATTGTTGTGACAGACGGACGCGATTCACGGTACAGTTTTGGCAAAAAAAGACAAAATAAGACTCATTCAAGTCATAGGACATGGGAAAAGGAAGAGAGAGACTACATTGGGATGCGAACGAATGGAGTCCCATGGATTTCTTTTGATCGGACGTCCCATATTAAAACGCGCACGTCTCTCTATTTTTCAAGCATAGCCGTTGGATTTCATTCATATCCAAGGGTCCATACCATTTTCGGATTGCAAAATTTGAATCCTAAACCACTACATGAGAAATACCACTTTTATCATCACATTTTGGTTGTTTTGACCAATCCAAAACCAAGGAAACCTAGGCCTAGCCTACTTGATTGAGGCTCTAGACTGTGGCCACCACCCTCCTCTCATTGGTCCATCACTAATCAGCCCTTAATCTAAAAGGCCCATGCAGGGTTCATTTTTTCCCCTAGTGATTCCCATTCCCATTCCCATCCTCCCTGCACTCCACCCTACCTCCCTTGCACCTAATACTATAAATACTACTTTCATTATGATTATTAAAATCATATCATAGCTTCAATAGGACTATCAATGACTAGAAGATCATAAGGATGCCTTCCAAGCAAAATCTCAAATATTACAAGCATGAATCATGGCTTTGGAAGTTGAAAATGAAGTGTTGTAGGTGGAATACTTCACCTTACAATAAGCTCATATAGAACTGGAGGCCAAGATATCAAATGTGGATGCTCAATCCCTAAAAGAATTGGAGGACATGCTCCACATGCAAACTCTCACCAACACACAACTACGAAGGAATCTAGGGCTTCTTAGGGAGCATATGTCAGTAGTGCTCCAAGAAAATAAGAGAATCCCATAGCAAAACAAGGATAATCTTGAGGCTATTATGGAAGGAACACCATGCACAACTATCATCCCTACAAAGTTTGAAGTTGTTCCCTCGAAAGACATCAAGATACTCTTGAGGATAAGTTGGATGGTACCAATTACCCATTGTGGGCATATATGATGCGACATGTATTGGTTTCAAAAGGACTATGAAACATTGTGTAGGGTGTTGAAAAATGTCCTACTACACTTGCAAATACAGGTATTTAAGCTGATGCAGATGGAGTTGAAGATGCTGATATTCTTCAAATTCATGTTCGTGCTATCATTTCTGTTGCACCACCTACAGAGAAAATTCATTGGGATGGCAGAGATGCGCAAGCACATGCATTGATAGCCTTGTCTGCCAAATGTGCCATTATTCCTCACATTCGCTCTTGCAAAACAACTAAGAATGCTTGGGATACACTTACCACATTGCACCAGGCTAGCAAAGAGGCTCATGCTGCTTACCTCCAAAAACAGTTGGAGAGTGAGCATATGAATGAAGGTGATTCTATGGATAGTTGATCAAATACTTGAAGGAACAATTGATTTCTACTGATGAAGTTATACCAAATAGCTCCGTTGTGCAGACCGTTATGAATGGTATTCCTGATTCATATCAGAGTTTTGCTTCTACTCTTTCTTTGATGATGAAAGGCAATCCAAATGGCTTGTCACTTGAGGAGTTAGTCTCTGTTCTACTGTACGAAGATTATTCTAGGTAGAACAGGTCCATTATGTGTGTTGTAGATCAAGCTTTCCTGTCTAGTCAGAAGAGCAAAGGTAAATGGAGCTCATCTACTAGTAAGCACAAATATGCAAATGCTACACACTCAAAGAAGGAAGATAAAGATGAGAAGAAATGAGAAAAGTAGAAATTCTTTTTTAAGTATTGTAAAGGAAATGATCATGTCATAAAAAATTATCCAAAATTGGCTGCAAAAGAGGCAAATAGAAAAGAAACTGGAATGGTTGTTGCAAACACCTCTACATAAAAAACAGAGTCTTGCTAATCTTGTGCAAAATGAAGAGTGGGCATTTACTATTGTTTGTAGTTTTTACCCATCTTCTCATAAATAGTGTATGTCTGTAAAAGGCTTAGATGTTTGGTACTTCCATAGTGGGGCAAAAAACGTATTACCTCATAGCGCAGTTTCTTGACTTCACTTGGGGCTGCCCCTATAGGGAATACTATCACATGCACTAGAAACGCCTCTTATCTGATCATGGGAGTTGATAAGATCATTCTGCCAACTATTGGTAGTAGTTCTTTTACTTTGTGAGATGCTTAATTTTTGTCAGGGATCAAGAAAAATATGTTATCACTTTCTGCATTAGCCGAAATTGGCTTGGTTTTCAAATTTATTGATGAGAGATGTACAGTTCATGATATATCAAATTGCAACATGATTATTGCTTCAAGCTTTTTATGTCATGGGCTGTATAAGCTCATAGACAATGAAAACTCTATGAATGATTTAACATGTGCAGTACATGATTCTCAGGCTATGTCAGATGCAAAGCTTTGGCGTGCATGCTTTGGTCATCTGAATTTTGCTAGTTTGCCATGCCTGGAGAAATCTGAAATGGTATCCTCTTTGCCCAAACTTGAGGCACCCAGAAAAGATGTCTATGAAGGCTGTATTTTGGGCAAAATGTAGCATTCCTCCTTTCCAAAATATGGTTCAATTCGAGCTACTCAGAAATTGTAGCTTGTTCACAATGATGTTTGTGATCCTATGCACACATCCTCTTTTGGAAACTATCTTTACTTCCTGACTTTCATCGATGCTTTTTCCAAGCATGCATGGGTATATCCTCTCAAAGAAAAGTTCGAAGTTTATGTGCTTCAAACATTTTTTCGTTTTGGCTAAAATTTTTCATCATGTAAAATGGGCACCCTCTTTCTAATCGAGAGGGGAATATATGTCTTCTAAATTTAATGCATTTTTGTCTGAACATGGGATAAAACATCAGTGTACAGTGCTGTATACACCTCAATAGAATGGAGTTGCTAAACGGAAGAACAATTCACTCATGGAGATGGCGAGGTGTATGGTCAAGAGTCAGGCTTTACCACATAGTTTTTGGCTTGAGGTTGTTATTGTTGAAGATAAATGTACAAGCTCATTTTCATATGAGCCATGCTTGGATAAATTTACCAAATATAAAGATAAAGAAAAAGTAGAGAAAAAAAGGAAAAAATAATAAAAGAAAAATTCTAGTCAAAATTCATAATGAGTAAAAAGATTCAATATCTTGCCTTGTAGTTAGTAGCATGTAGTGGAGAAAGTGGTGAGTTAAGAAGAAGGCACAAACTTCTTCACATGCTCATTGGTTATAAAAATGAAGTGGGAGCATGTTCAAAACAAGGAGAGAAAGAGGCAAGAGCTCACAGTAGTCGGATCTAGCCATTTTGTCATTTTTTCTTCCCTTAGACTCCTTCTAACCGCACGTCAGTTTGTACACAGCTCTCTTGTGGAGCTCATATCTCAGTTTATATGTACCAACTTCTTGTGTTTAAACATTCATTGGAATGTTTAGCTCGTGCAATATTGGCATAGCAAATATCTCTTTGAAAGCTTATACAATTTGTGAGATATCAATGAAAGAGTGAAATCTAGCTTTTCAGTATACCTATGTAGACAAGTAGTCTATTTTGGTCGGTTACATTTCCCAACCAAAACATGTCCAACTTGCTTGATTTGTGTCTTGTTTGAAAGCTCTTTGCATCTACTTTCAGTATCCCAAATAGCACACTCAGAAATTTTATATTCTTTGAGATATTGGTTAGAGAGTAAAGTCTAGTTTTACAATGTACTTATATGTGTAGGTGGTCTATTTTGGTCAGTTGCGTTTCCTGATCAGAACTCATCCAAATTACTTTTTTTGTAGCTTGTTGGAAAGCTATTTGTGTCTACTTTTTCCATACCAAATATCTTTCTCAAAGAATATATACTGAGAGAGTTATCAGTCCGAGAGTAAAGCTTAGTTCTTCAGCATACCTGTGTGGACAGGTAGTTCATCTTTGTCAGTTGTGTTTCTGAATCAGAACTTGTCCAAATTAAGTTATTTATAGCTTGTTACAAATCTCTCTTTGTCTATTTTTATTGACTAAAGGCTCAAGTCAATTTGAGTTTTGTATTGAGAGCAGAAAGCTATCTAAGTTGTAGCTGTTTGTCCAAGTGCTGGACATACAAGGGTGGTTCACTACACACTTCAGTTGTGCATAGGAGAACTCATTCTCCACACTTGGTATCAGAGCAAACTTGGTGCTTAAGCTTCATCAATAGAGCTGGAGATAAAGCAAAGCAAAAGACGAGCTATAATACAAGATGGAGCTTCACAAACGCAAGAGCAAAGGAGAATATAACTATTCGAGGTAACTCTCAAAGTCTTTGATACTCCTCAATGGCTGACTTGGGTCAACAAGTAGAGAAGTTGGATGAGGATAACTATCCCGTGTGGAAGTTTAGAATGACCAACTACCAAATGGGCAAAGGCTTATGGGGTATTGTGAGCGGCAATGATGCTCAACCTCAAATCAATCAAGCTATAGCCATCGAAGTCCAAAGGAGGCAAGCAAAAGAATGGGAAGAGAGGAATAGGAGATTCATGTTTCTCATTTCACAAGTCATTACTAATGCCATGGTAGGGCATATTCAATATCTAGAGAAAGCTAAGGATGCTTGGGAAGCTCTTGAAAGGATGTACTCAACAAATACCAAAGCTAGGAATCTTCAACTCAAGAATGAGTTGAACACAATCAAGAAAAGTTCGAGTCAATCCATAGCTGAATATACTTTGAAGATTAAGGAGCTAAGCGATGCTTTAGCTTCTCTTGGCACAACGGTTGAAGATGAAGATCTTGTGTGTTATACTCTCAATGGATTGAGAGAAGATGAAAGATGGAAGCCTTTTATAACTTCCATTAACTTGAAAGATGCATATCCAGGTTTTGAACAACTAATCCCTCATCTTGTCAGAGAAGAGCTTAGCTTCCGTGGTCCCAAAGGAAAGGACAACCACAACCAAATGTTATATGCAGGTCGAGGTAAACGAAGGAACTCAAGAGGAGGCTCAAGAGGAAAAGGAAGAGGTCACAGCAGCTCCAACTACAACCAAAACGGTTCGGAAGACAACAAGGATGCATCAAATGCCAACACACAAGGAAGAGGTCGAGGTAGAAGTAGAGGAAGAGGCCAAGGCTCCTACAATTCTCATAAAGGTATAACATGCTATCATTGTGGTAAAGTAGGACACTATGCTAGTGATTTTTGGCTAAAGAATGGAGGACCAAATGGAGGCAATCAAAGGAACCAAAGCAACTATGCAAGCACCTCAAGTGAAGGAAGCAAGGACACACTACTTGCAATGAGACATGAGTATAGAAGCTCTTGTGAAGATGACAAAAAATGGTACAATGATTCAGGTTGTAATAAATATATGTCATGCCAAGGAATTTTGTTCACTAATCTACAGGTACCAAGTGGAAAAGGATGTGTCAAAACAGGTGATGATACTCAACACATGATTGAACATATTGGAGGTATAAGGCTTGGAGATACAAGAAGAGCAAAGGTACTATCTAATGTTCTTCATGTTCCTATAATTTCAAAGAACTTGATTTCAGTAGGACAAATGGTAGAGAAGGGTTATCATGTCATATTCAATGAGAATGGGTGCTTCATAAAGAATCCAAAGGAAGGCTTCAAGGTCATTGCTCGAGGTAGAAGAGAAGGAAGGATGTTCAATTTGGATGTCCAACATCCACATGGAAAGGTCATGTACATTCAATGTGGGAATAAGAAGATTTCAAAGCTGGACTTATGGCACAAAAGAATAGGACACATCAACATTCCAAAGCTGAAGGACATGAGCAAACATGAAGTGGTAAGAGGTCTTCCAAAATTTAATAGCATTGGACTACGTGAGTTATGTGAAGCTTGTAAACTAGGAAAGCAAACGAGGCAGCCATTCAAGAGGAGCAATTATGTGGCTCCAAATGTCTTGGACTTGATCCATACGGATGTATGGGGACCAACCCAAGAGGCATCAATGGCTGGTAATAGATTTTTTGTCACGTTCATTGATGATCACTCAAGAAAGGTATGGCTATTTTGTATGAAGCAAAAATCAGAGGTGTTTTCTATATGCAAAAGATTCAAAGTTGAAGTTGAAAAGGAAATAGGAAGGTCTATCAAAACCTTAAGTTCCGATGGTGGAGGAGAATACTTATCCAAAGAATTTTTAGATTTTCTACAACACAATGGGATCAAAAGGTAGTTCACTTGTAGGTATACACCACAACAAAATGGAGTAGCTGAGGGAAACATAGCCAAATTGCTGAAATTGCAAGATACATGCTCAACAAGATGAAGGTACCATTGTACTATTGGGTTGAAGCTACCACAACCGCAATTTACTTGATGAATAGTGTTAAATGTTAAATGGGTTATGGGTTAAACTGATACCGATTAAGCGTTACTTTACGTTCTATTCAAATGCTTCACGTTCACTTGGTTCCAAATCTTCTAACCGCGATCGTTCTCTTAACCACGTGGGTTCTTGGGAGTGGTAGGGGTCTGTAAGACAGAGGCCCTGTACTATTTTCCCAACTTCTCACACACTCATAAATACTCCATCACATCTTAGCTCAGTGGTTGATTCTGACTACTGACAACTATTCGGCATGCGGAAACTTAGGACTTCTGGACTGAATTTGTTATAGTAACAGAGCAGAAGTCCTGTTCTGACTTATAACTAGTAGAATACTCAACTTCATTAATCGGATACTACTCAATATGCTGCTTCCATGTGACAGATAGGTATACCGAACAATAATACAACAGACAGCTATAACCGAGGTTACGCAAACTTATCGTCTACCGACTCAAGCAACAAGTTCCTACCACAGTTGATTCATCACAAACTTACCAATGCTTCTGTTCGCGTACAGACCTTTACCGATACAAGTTCTTCCTGAGATCGGAATCCTCAGTGAACGCAGACTATTGTATCGAATCTGGTCACTTAACCGAAAATATGCTAACATGCAAATAGTTCACTTCGGCCTTACACAGTCCCTCGAAGGATGATAAACCACACTATTCTGTGAAGAAAAAGATCCAGAACCGCGTATAACTTATCACCAAACAGATTCACAACACAAGACTACCGAATAGAACTCGGCACGATAGGAAGAATAGTAGAATAGTTAGATGCGAATAGAACAGAACAGAACTCAATATTCTCATCAACACCTCACACATGGTCTCAAACAGGATGCTCGCAATTTCCCAAATGGACTCAGTAGAACAGACGGAACAGAACACATACACACACAATGCTATACTTGCAATTCCCAAACACCTCGGCTCGAGACTTAATCAAACCACACACTACAATACCCAACAGAAGCAGAGACTCTTCCCAAAAACTGCCGGTCTTTACCGCTTCCCTTTCATTGCTTTAAATAGAAGTCTGTTACAAGGTTTCCGCGAATCTTTCTTTACCGCGTATTAAAACCCTCTATCTAAGTACAATTGTCCTTGTCCGTCGGCCGTCTAACACTTTTTACGGCACCTGTTCGGGTTCATCCGTCCTGATTCGGCGGCCCTCTAACACTGGCACGCACGGTGGACTCGAACCCGCAGGTGCATTACTGTCTTCAACATCCTTTTGCACTGCCTGTAGATCTATTCCAGGGTTTGACTCCCCAATCCTTTCTGACCGCACTTGTTCAAGTGGCGGAACAAGTATACCCAGCCATCTCCTGCGAAAAAGTGTCCAGCTATTTTGAACACGACTATCCAATTGCTGTTTTAATAAGTCTATGTCCACATTTGTCATTAATGTGGCATTTAGTTCTACGCCTTCATCTTTTAATATCTGCCTTTCGAACTCCTGCAAAACTTGTATCCTCGACTGCAAAATTTCATTTTCGGCTTGCAGGTGAGCATTCAGGGTAGAAAAGTCTTGAACACACTTTTTTGCGGTGATCAATTCTGCCATTAGTTGCTGGTTGTTACTCTATAACACCTGTATTAAAGCTTCCTTGTCATCCAATTCTTTTTGCATCTGTGTCATTAATGAATTGGACTTAGTTATCGTGGCGAGTAGTAATTCGTTTTTGTGCTGAAGCGCTTGTTCTTGTTGCCACAAATATTGAGAAACTTCTTGTAGTTGGTTTTGCATCCTTATGACAGAATCGGGTTGGAGATCGTCCGGTAAGTGCTCTGGACTGGCAGTTGGCAAGTTGTCTGCCATTCGTCGTTTAATGGACAGCCGAAACGGCGTCCCTACGGTCTGGTTCTGTGCGCTGTTACCTGTGTGGAAGAAAGGTGGAGACGAGGTGGAGGGTTGAGCTGCTTCCTCAGGCTCTGTGTGGTGTTCTGTATCTATTCGATCATGTTCACCGGGATAAAAAGGGGGGGACCAGTGTAGCTGCTTATCCTTTACAGATTGGACAAAATTAAATATAGCAGCTAAATAGGCTGCTAGTCTGCTGTTGGTGTGGGATCTTCTCTTATCCCCGACAATGATTTGTGCGTAGAGGTGGTTATACAGCCAATGTGTCCAGCTAACCGGACCTCCTTCTTCGGCATGTAATAGGGGGGAAAAATTTTCTTTCGACATTAAGTCGAATTTCACTAATAAACAGAGCTTTTCTAAATACCATTTAAATTGTTCTCGTCGATGATAGGTGGCATTTTTCAACATGTAATACCGTCTGGGGCCTTCACAGTCACCAAATTCCTTCCTCAGATCCTCATTTGAACATTTAAGATATCGGGCGCCATCATAGAGTGGTAGTTTAAATACGGCTGAGACTAGCTGGGGCGAAAATCGTACCTGATTGAGAATGAAGCCGCTTGTTTGTCGCATGCTATGTAATTGGTCCTCTGCATCGTCATTAGCAATCCACTGCTCCCATGGTAATTGGGCAAACTGAAGGAGCCCTATCTTTCTTAGCCAGTCCTCATTCTTTTTTGAATTGATGTCGAGCTTGATTTTAAATTCGGTGGAGAATTTATGCTGAGTCTTTTCTGATGCAGAAGTTACTGCGTCATCTGCTTCATCTTGTAGGGTAGTATCTGTTGTCGTTACCACTTGGATCTGTGTATTGGCGCGCTTTTTGAATTGCCATCGGAGTAGGTCAGATTCTGACATGCTTGTTTAAGGATTGCTGAGAAGAATATGCTGGAAGTTGCTAATTGGCGCTGAATCTCGAAGAATACTAATGAAGAATGCTGTGCTCTGTATACGCATTTTATAAACGTCGGTGCTGGAATGGCCATTTGCTAAACTGATTGTATGTCAGTAGGACATGACTCTTCCCTCCCTTGATAATATTTGTATCAGAGTAAAAATCATTATGCCGCGTGTTACTCCATAGATTAATGCTAGACTGAACAAGACTTTATATGTGCGAAAATGTCAGAAAACCAAAAGTTGATTATCATACTCATTGCAAATCGATGGTTACATGATGAATAAGGATGGGCAAATATACTTATTCTTCTATGAGACCTTCGAGATACATACTCCTAGCCGATCTAAATGTGCGAGCTATCTTTTTCTTAAGGGTTTCTAATAGTTGTTTTAGCGTGTCGGGCTCCAAAATCTGCGCATCTATTCTAGCAGAGCTAAGCGCGATTGCTTCGGTGAGCACGTTTTCGGCCTGGGTCTGCACAAAAGCTTCCTGTAGATAGAAATCGTTGGATAGTGCGGCGTCCCTAGAAGTCTTCATTTCTGTTAGTTTGGTCTTCAGCTCTGTAATATACTCCTTCTGGTTGCGCACTTGGTTGTCTAGTCGTTCAAACTGCTGAGTTTGGAAATCCAGAGATTTTTTGAATGCATCTCGGTCTTTGCGCGTCTTGTCGATATCCTTTAGGTATTGGCCTTCCCGTATCAGTTGTCGTTTGAGGATAATGTTAACCTCATTTGCGCATTCTTCGGCTCGTCGTAACTGTTCTTGGATTTGTTTGGTTTCCTGCTGTTGATCCTGATTCTTCTGGATGGACTCCTGCAATTGAGTCTTTGTTTCTGCAATCAATTCTTCGAGGGAGGCGTTGATATCTTTGTTTTCGTGGAGGGTAGTCTTCAGGGCTTGGATTTCTACATGCGCGGCGTGTAAGAGTCGTTCTTTGGCTGCAAGTTGCTCGAGGGCTGCATCTTTTTGTTCTACTAGTGTGTGTTCTGCCGAGAATTTGGCTTGGAGCTCTGCTAACTGCGTCTGTAGCTGATGGTTCTCAATCTTTGTGGCTTCGATTTCTTCCTGGAGGGGGTTGATGTCAGCTTCTAGGACGTCGACCTTGTATTGATATTCGGCCTTCAGGTTGTCCGTGGCTTCCTTAAACTGTATGGGCAGCTAGTGTGATAAATGCATGAGGAACTGCCCCATGGAGGCTAGTTCCGAAAATACGGTGGGTGGTGGTGGTTGACGAGGCTGAGAGGAGGTATCGGTGAGGAGATTCTGGGAATTTGGCGGAGAGTAGTTAGGGGAGGAAGAGGAGGAGGGTGTAGGTTCAGAACCGGGTCGGTGAGATGGTTCCGGTGGGAGGGCGGGGTTAACAGGTGGGGTAGGCAGGACAGAGTTAGTCGTGGTTACCTTTGCAATGGTCTGTTGTTCGGCTTCTGTATGGTTGATGGCTACGATAAGTTCATCCAGTGCTTTTGTGGCGGTTTCCGGTTCATCCTGTTGATGCTCGGATTCCTTTTCGGTGGACACTATCTCTGTGTCTGCTTGGTTTTGCTGGTCTTGTTGCTCTGTCGAAGTGTCGTTGTGTATTGAAGTGGCGGTGTCGTGGTATGTTTCTTCTTGCTTATCCTCTTCGGCGTTGTGTTTCTTTCCGGCGGATCCTTGGACTTCACTTTCTGAAGAGCTGATCCGGATTCGCTTAGTGCGGAAGAGTTGATTGATCTCTTTGTCGTCTTCTTCAGTTTCCTCGAGCGGTTGTGCTGATTCTTCGTGTCTAAGTGCTGGGCTTGTGGGTGGGGGTTGTGCGGCGAGAATGGTTGGGAAGAGGAAGGAGATGATGTGGGGAAGGCGAGAGCGCGTAGAGCTTCCCTTCTGGAGTTGTTTTACTATAGCGACGGATTCCTTATGGATTCGTTGGAAGAAATAAGAGGCAAAGTTGACAGGTTCGCGGGTGGCTAACTCTAGGGCGGAATAGAAGGGGCGAGAGATGCCGTAGGTTCGTTTTTGCAGGTTGAGGATTGCTACGAGGAACTGTAGGGTGGATCGTTCGGGTTCTGGGCGGCAGAGAATGGCATATTCGTTTGATGAGGAGCGGGGAAAGAGTTCGGTCATGCGAGCGACAGGGATGCTAGGGCCATTTTCGCGTCCTTGCGGGGTGAGGCGGTAGGCTGCAGAGAAGGCTTGGAAGGTGATGACGGTTCTATATGGGAGGGAAGGAAAGACCCACTGTCGTTCGGTGATGGGGAATTGAGCGATGGCGTGGATGATTTGCGCGGAGAAGGGATGGGCTTCCACTGAGTGCCAGGGCAACTCAGCGAAGTTGGCCAATCCTCTACAGCGCAGGTATTCGCCGACGTCTGTCAGGATACCATCACGGAAAGCAGTGTAGTTGGCTAGCGCTTCCATGGTGTTCACAAGCACACTTACAGGCAACACAGAAGACAAGGATAATACGTATAGTCTCGAGAACACAATAGTGTTTTGGCGCAACCGAGGGGGTTAAATAAGGAGAACACGGTTGGGGGGGGAAGGGGGGTGGGTATCATTGTGCGGTGCGGGAAAGATACTGTTTGCATGCTGGCGTGTGTGCTTGAGTGACCGGTAGGGAGGGGCGGCTGGTAACATAAAGATTCGTACAAAACACGACTAAAAAGGGAGAAAAAGAAAAAAGAAAAACGCAAAAATTTATACAAAACGCGGTTCGCCGCCGAATAATTTAATGCGTACTAGTAGTGGGATAATACGGCCGCAGCTTCGACCCATTGATTACCTTTGGAAGTGGATTTCCGGTCAACGTAGTCAACCGAAAAGTTGCCGGACCGATTTGTTCTGAGATCTTGAAAGGGCCGAACCATCGTAGTTTGAATTTTCCTGCTGCTCTATCCGATTTTGCGTTATAGAAGAGTACAAGCTGGCCTACCGAAAAGATTGGAGTCTTCAAATATCGATCGTGTGTCTTGACTTGCCTTAGTTGTACTTCGCGCATAGTTAAGAAACTGAGCCATCGGTGCTCATCAAGTTCTCTGAGTGCGTCCATTCGTGCTGTCAGTGAATATTCCGGTAGCATCTTCTGAGTGATTGCTACACGCAGACTTGGGATGACTATTTCCATGGGTGCTATTGCCTCTAAGCCATAAGCTAGTTTGAAAGGTGTCAAGCCTGTTGTTACCTTATATGTAGTCCGGTATGCCCATAATACTGCAGGTAGTAGTTGATCCCATCTTTCCGATGCTTCCATGATCAATTTCCAGAGGATATTCAACAGTGATTTGTTTGTACTTTCGGCCAATCCATTGGCACGTGGATAATAAGGAGAGCTAAAGTTATGTGTGACCTAGAATGATTGTGTAAGGGCCTTCATAAGATTGTTCACAAAGTGAGTGCCTTGATCTGAGACAATTTCCAGGGGTAATCCAAATCGTGGGAAGACATCCGTGAGTAGACATTTTGCTACCGTAACCGCTGTAGCAGACCGTAAAGCCCAGGCTTCTGCCCATCTTGTTGCATAGTCTGTACAGGTTAGTATGTATCTGTTGTTACTGAAGACTGCTGGGGGTGTGATTGGACCGATAAAATCTAATCCCCATTTCTGAAATGGTTCGAGTGGTAAGATGGGTTGCAGAGGAAAAAGATGCCTTTGTAAAGGCTGACCAGTTCTTTGACAAGTATCA
This sequence comes from Ceratopteris richardii, assembly GCA_020310875.1. Lineage (NCBI taxonomy): Eukaryota > Viridiplantae > Streptophyta > Polypodiopsida > Polypodiales > Pteridaceae > Ceratopteris > Ceratopteris richardii. The sequence goes on from CM035438.1 coordinate 2,380,156, forward strand.
CATTGTTTAACAAACTGTGCGACATCTCTGTACATCGTTGGCCACCAGAGACCTCCTTGCAGAATTTTCCGGTGAGTTAAGTCTACTGCAAAATGGCCACCAGAAGGAATTGAGTGCGCCAAAGTGATAACTGAATTAACCTCATGAGGTGGGATACAGTGAAGTAAGATTCTGGTATGATCTGTATAATATAGTTCTCCTGCTACTAGCCGGAATCGACGGCTAAAGACTGCCAATTTCCTTCGAACTGCCTTGGTTGTCTCAGATGGGAAGCATCCTTCGGTGAGAAAAGTTAGAATCTGATCATAGTATATAGATGGTGCTTGTGGGTGGGCCGTCTCATCGGATAGTGGTTCAGCATTATAAATCGCAGGAGTCGTGTCATGTATGCCCACCGGAGCTTCACCGGAATCCAGGCGAGATAAGAAATCTGCTAGGGCATGTGCATTTCCGGGTCGGTGAATGACGTCATAGTCGAATTCTTGTAAAAGTAGCACCCATCGTGCTAATCGTCCACCTAAATGCTGCTGTCTTACTAGATAAACAAGGGCAGCATGATCCACATGAAAGGTAAATTTCCGGCCTAATAAATAATGTCTGAACTTTTTGATTGAGTAAATCAATCCTAGGCATTCTCTTTCAGTAGTGGAGTAGTTCTTTTCTGCTGGTGCAAGCCTTCTACTGGCGTAATAAACAGGGCGAAACCACTTATCTGTTTGCTGCATCAGAATACTGCCGATCGCAATATCTGAAGCGTCGACAAAAACATGGAACGGATTGTCCCAGTTCGGTGGTTGTAAAATTGGGGCTTGTGTCAAGAGATACTTGAGCCGATCAAATGTAGTTTGGCATTCTTCAGTCCATTTAAACTGTCGGGGAGTTTTTGTGATTAGCCTGTTTAGTGGTACTGCTAGGTGAGCAAGCCACCGTAAGTGTCTACCATGCCACCGTATTTGACCCATAAAACGCATTACTTCTTTTGGAGTTGCGGGTACCGGAGCTTCTAAAATTGCCGAAATTTTACCTGGATCTACTCGAATACCTTGAGCAGATACAATATGCCCCAGTAGTTTGCCACACGAAACCGCAAACACGGATTTGTTTGGGTTAAGACAGAGTCTATATTCTCTACACTTCTGAAAACAACATCGTAAATGACTTAAATGTGCTATCATCTTCCCAAAGATTGAGAAGTCGTCAAGATATACTTGCATGAATGAAGTGAGATAAGGAGAAAATATCTCCTGCATTTATCGCTGAAATGTGCTTGGTGCATTTCTTAATCCGAACCACATTACGGTGCAGGCGAAGACACCCCAATTGGTAATGAAAGCAGTTTTTGGTATATCTTCTTCAGCCATTCTAACCTGATTGTACCCACTCTATCCGTCTAAGAATGAATACATTTCGTGGCCTGCTACCCTATCAAGCATGGTATCCAAAAAGGGGATCGGGAAGGGATCTGGTACTGTTGCTGCGTTCAATTTCCGGTAGTCTACACAGATTCGTAGTTGCTTATTTTTCTTTGGCACGATCACAATAGGCGAAATCCATTCAGCATGTTCTACTGGTACAATGAATCCTACTTTTAATAATCTGTCAAGTTCGGCTTTTACCTGAGATGCATAATTGGGGTTCATCCGATAGCTGGGCTGCCTATTTGGTTTAGCTTCAGGCTTCAGCATGACTCTGTGCTGATATATGCGCGGATCTAATCCTTTCATATCTTTGTAATCCCAGGCAAAGACGTCTGAGAATTCGCGAAGGAGCTGAATCAAATTAGCCTGAAAGATTTCCGGTAAGTTTTGCCTTATTTTTACAGGTCGAGGATGGTCCTTGTCTCCCAGATTGTACGTGATCAGCTGGTCTTCAGGGACATAAAATTGTTGTGGGTTCTCTGTATCCTCTGTTGGCTTGAATAGTGGTTGTAATTCAGTATCTGCTTGGTCAGACTTTTCAGTGATAGCTACTACTGCACAAACTGAAGTGTTCCAGTTATTAATGACAGACTGTAGATCAACAGTTCCTAGAGACATTAAATCAGCGTTATTCTTCAGAAATTGCTCTTCTTCATCATCTGATAGTTCATCTAACATATGAACTGGTTCAGCGAGATAAGGTCTGGCGTGAAGTTCGCAGGGTTGTATAGCATCTAGTTTTACCACATATTTACGATTCGCATCCTTGAATGTGAGCTCTTGCGCAGACCAGTCTTGTATTACCTTTGCATGCTTCAGCCAAGGTCGGCCGAAAAGAAGGTTGTAATCCAAGGTGGATTCGGGCAGATCTAGTATAACAAAAGTCATCTTGAAAGTCGTACCTTGTAGAGTAATGGGTACATTCCGTACAAGTCCTACGGGATGGACTCTAGATTGATCAGCCATTCTGACAAAGAATTGAACTTGTTCGATTTCGGTCCAGCCTAGCTTTTTACATAATGCTGCGGTTGCAATGTTTACGCCGGAGCCTCCGTCAATTAATACCTGCGTGATCTTCTGATTCTTATACCATACTGTAATCAAGGGCACTGCATGATCAACCATAGAATCAGATTCTGGTTGAACTGCGGCGGTTGCTGGAATGCAAGAGGGTGCCGGGCTAAAATGTTGTTGAAACTGTTGCCGGATTCCAGGTACTAACGTCAAAAGTTGGCCGAGAGGTAGGGTGATAGATGCCTTGGATAAAATTTCCTAGGCCTGCTGAGATTGGTTATCCTGCTCTTTTGAACTTGAAGTCTCTGCTGTTGCCGAAGTATCTGCTGTTATGTCTACTGCTGATGATTGTCTTGCTGCTGCTTCCTCTTGTTGCATTCCTTCCTTTGCTGACGAGGTCTGAGTTACCGGAATGGGTTCTGGGAACACTGGTGGTTCTGTGGCGGTTCAGTGACTAGCCTTGTTATACATCCTATGTTGTTCTCGTATCCCTGGTTCAAATACTTCTGCTGCTGGTTGCAGTTGTTTACCTGATAGGGTCTGGACTGTAGCAGTTTGCGTTTCTACCGGAGTAATTTGTACCATGTTGTCCATTGGGTTTTTCCGCTCCTTCTTCCTTTGATCATACTCAGCTGCGTCTTTGCAATATCTTCTGATGTGTCCGAATTCTCCACAAAAATGACAGCGTGGTGGTGGTAAATTGGGGTTTTCCGGTGGTGGTCCGTTCTGCCATCGGTTGGCATTATAATTGTTGTTCCTTTGTCCTCGGTAGTTTCGATATCCCTGTGGTTGATTGTTTCTCAGTTGCGGAGGTACATAGTGATTCGCTGCCTGTCCATGTTCTTGAATAACAGCATTGACTGTTGTTGTTCCCTATATTCTGGCATTGTAGACACAATTTCCGGTGGAGTGTCCGGCAGTGTTGCAGATAGCGCAGAATGTTTGATTTAGCGCACAGTTAGCACTTGTATGCCTTGAATTTTTGCACGTGGTGCAGTATACTTGCCTGGTTATATCTTCAGTCATATTTTTGTTTGTCCTTAACCATTCCAAGTCTTCTGAAAATCCACCAACCTTGGATTCCAGTTGCAAAGCCATGGCGATGACTGCATCCAATGTCATTGCTCCGACACATCTAATAATCATAATCTGCTTCAATTGCGGGTTTAAGCCATTGATAAACCACTGAGTGATGACGTCATCAGGTAGATTAGCATGTGCCTGTGGTATCTGCCGTAAATGTGTTCTGAAGAGAGTAGCGTATTCCTGGACAGTCTGATTTGCCTTCTGTCGGTTGCTCTGTAGATACTCAAAGATTTCAGCAGGATTCTTCTTTAGTCTAAATCGTTGTAGAAAGGCATCTCGTACTGCATCATAGGTACCGAAATGATTAATGTCGTATTCCGTAAGCCATCTAGCCGCTTCATTGACCAACGTAGATTGAAAAACAATGGCTTTGTATGCCTGATCCGGTGGATGGTTGAGGACTGCATAAATGATCTCGAAAGTGCGTACGTGAGCATCCGGGTCATCTCCTGGGAATCCACCAAATTTCGTGTAGGTTACTCCTATTGGAGGCAGCCTTGGTTGACCTAACTGTTGTTGTTGTTGTTGTCCGTTCATCGTGGGTGTCTCCGGTCCTTCTTTTGTATCTTGAGGTTGATTAGTTGAACTATCAGAATCTGGATCGCTGGACGGCGTGCCTTCCGATGTGCTGTTTTTGCACAGGATACTTCGGATCTCTGCTTCGAATAGCTCTCCTTCCTTCTGGATATCTAATATCCGAAATCTTTCTTCCAGACACGCGGGTCTAGCTGAGGATTCTGCAAAAAATGCTAATCCTTGACCGCCAGTCGATGTTTCTATCACCGGAAGATCACCGGAATGAGCTGACAGTCTACCAGACTATAGCGTTTTTTCGCTTTTACTGATTTCTTTTCCTAGAGTTTGTCTATTCTCTAGCGGTGTCTTGATAGATTCTGGAACTACTGTACTTTGGTTAGGCTGGGTCGAGGTGACACCAGCATGTACCAAAGGCGCTGATCGTTCCACCGGAATATGACCGGAATTACTTCTAGCGTCCTTAACTTGCTCGACCACTGAGTCTGGTCGCGTTATACCTTCTTCTCCTAGAGTTGTTTTTTTGTACTTTTCTTGTTCCCGTCGTCTGGGTCCTAGGCTACGTTTCACCAGACCGAGTAACCGGCATGTATCATTGCCCAGTGATATTATCCGAGCAGTTTGCAACAATCTGGGTCTGTTGCTACTGTCAGTAAATCAAGTGTTACTGGATGTTTGCTTCTTACAAACCGCTTAGCACTCTAATGCGCCACTTTCTCACAAGTAACTCGTAATCAAATGCTACTCTACCGCAGAGACTGGTAAACAGTTGCCACTTTCCCACAGACGGCGCCAAATGTTAAATGTTAAATGGGTTATGGGTTAAACTGATACCGATTAAGCGTTACTTTACGTTCTATTCAAATGCTTCACGTTCACTTGGTTCCAAATCTTCTAACCGCGATCGTTCTCTTAACCACGTGGGTTCTTGGGAGTGGTAGGGGTCTGTTAGACAGAGGCCCTGTACTATTTTCCCAACTTCTCACACACTCATAAATACTCCATCACGTCTTAGCTCAGTGGTTGATTCTGACTACTGACAACTATTCGGCATGCGGAAACTTAGGACTTCTGGACTGAATCTGTTATAGTAACAGAGGAGAAGTCCTGTTCTGACTTATAACTAGTAGAATACTCAACTTCATTAATCGGATACTACTCAATATGCTGCTTCCATGTGACAGATAGGTATACCGAACAATAATACAACAGACAGCTATAACCGAGGTTACGCAAACTTATCGTATACCGACTCAAGCAACAAGTTCCTACCACAGTTAATTCATCACAAACTTACCAATGCTTCTGTTCGCGTACAGACCTTTACCGATACAAGTTCTTCTTGAGATCGGAATCCTCAGTGAACGCAGACTATTGTATCGAATCTGGTCACTTAACCGAAAAAATGCTAACATGCAAATAGTTCACTTCGGCCTTACACAGTCCCTCGAAGGATGATAAACCACACTATTCCATGAAGAAAAAGATCCAGAACCGCGTATAACTTATCACCAAACAGATTCACAACACAAGACTACCGAATAGAACTCGGCACGACAGGAAGAATAGTAGAATAGTTAGATGCGAATAGAACAGAACAGAACTCAATATTCTCATCAACACCTCACACATGGTCTCAAACAGGATGCTCGCAATTTCCCAAACGGACTCAGTAGAACAGACGGAACAGAACACATACACACACAATGCTATACTTGCAATTCCCAAACACCTCGGCTCGAGACTTAATCAAACCACACACTACAATACCCAACAGAAGCAGAGACTCTTCCCAAAAACTGCCGGTCTTTACCGCTTCCCTTTCATTGCTTTAAATAGAAGTCTGTTACAAGGTTTCCATGAATCTTTCTTTACCGCGTATTAAAACCCTCTGTCTAAGTACAATTGTCCTTGTCCGTCGGCCGTCTAACACTTTTTACGGCACCTGTCCGGGTTCATCCGTCCTGATTTGGCGGCCCTCTAACAATAGGTGCACAACATCAGGAATACATCACTTGACTCCAGAGGAGGTATATTCCGGTAAGAAACCTGATCTTACACACCTCAAAGTGTTTGGATGTGTTTGCTTTGTTCACATTCCACAAGAAGTTAGAAAAAGATGGAACCAAGGTGAGAAAAATGCATTTTCATCGGCTACTCGATGGAGCAAAAAGGATACAAGTGTTACAACCCTAGAACAAAGGAATTAAGAGTCTCACGAGATGCTTTCTTTGATTAACTAAGACCATGGTATGAAGATAAAGGAAAGGAAAAGATTCTTGAAGAAGATTTTGATGATTATGGAGGAACAAATCAAAGAGAAGTTCAACAATCACGCACAAAGCTTTTAGGTCCAGAGGCATCTACATCAAATGAAGAATGTTCAGCATGGAGGGGGAGTCATTCTTTGTCTCCAAATTCAGCTCATAGTAGAGCCGAAGAAGCAAGTGCTACTCCAAACAGTGAGGTAGATGCAAGTGAAGAAGAATATGTAGAGGTAATCACTCTGATGGTAAAGTTGAATAGGTTAAAGAAGCAACTTTCTAAAGGAAATGAAAGAAGATCTTCAAGGACAAGGTATCCAACTCAAAGGTTGAGTTATGATAGTTTTATGGCGACACATTTTGCATACATGATGCAGGTTATCAAAGACAAAGACCCTGAGACATATGAAGAAGCTTGCACACAAAAGGAATGGAATCAAGCAATGAAAGAGGAGATCAAAGCTCTCAAAGATAATCACACATGGGAGCTAGTGCGAAAGAAAGAAGGTATGAAGATTGTTCCAAACAAATGGGTGTTTAACGTAAAGAGGAATGCTGATGGTTCACTAGCTAGATATAAAGCTAGATTAGTTTGTAAAGGATTTAAACAAACACAACGCATCGATTATGATGAAGTTTTCAGCCCTGCTGCAAAGATGGGAACTATCAGAACATTAATTGTAATTGGTGCTTCAAGGAGATGGCCATTATATCAACGCGACATCAAAAATGCATTTCCTAATGGAGAACTACAAGAAGAGGTATACATGAGTCAACCGGTTGGATTTGAAGATGAAAACCATCCACACTTTGTTTGCAGGTTGAAAAAGGCACTTTATGGCTTGAAGCAAGCACCAAGATCATGGAATCAGAGATTGGTAGAATATCTAACAAAGTATGGATACAACCCAAGTAGTGCAGATCCTTCATTCTACATGAAGAAGGAAGAAAATAGAGAGGTATATATTTGCATATACATCAATGACCTCATCATAACAGGAAATGATGTTACAGGGATTAAAGATATCAAAAGGAAGCTTGTTAAGGAGTTTAAAATTTCAGATCTTGGAGAGCTGAAATATTTTTTAGAAGTTGAAGTTGTTTATGGAAAGAGTGGCATCTACTTGATGCAAAGGAAGTACTTGTTGGATGTTCTTTTCACATTTGGAATGAGTGAATGCAAACCACTCACTCAACCCATGGACACAAATACAAAGATTTGTTCAAATGATGGAGAACCATTGGAAGATGCAATGACATACAAAAGCATTGTAGGATCATTAATCTATGCAAACATTACATGTTGTTGGTGTACTTTCTCAGTTTATGCAAGCCCCGACAAGTGAACACTTAAATTCAGCCAAGAGAGTGTTGAGATACATAAAGCATACAGTTAATCATGCTTTGTTTTACAAGTTTGATGAAGAACAATAGGTCAAAGGCTTTAGCGATGCTGATTGGGCATGTTCAAAGGAAGATAGGAGATCAACCTCAGGTTATGTGTTCATGATAGGAAGCAAACCTATCACATGGAGCTCAAAGAAACAACCTACTATTGCACTTTCATCCATGGAGGCTGAATATAGAGGATTAGCATTTGCCATGTGAAGCAATGTGGATGAAAAAGCTTTTGGCTGATCTTGGAGTGCAAGTTGGAACCATCCCTATATACGGTGATAACATGTCAAGTATTTACTTGGCAAGCAATCCTATGTTTCATGCAAGGAGCAAGTACATAGAGGTCCACTACCATTATGTAAGGGAGAAGGTATTGAGCAAATATGTGGAGATAAAGTTCATCAGAACCAAAAAGCAAGTTGCAGATATGTTTACAAAGTTCTTGGATGCTTCTAAACTCAAAGGTTTCAAAGATGTGATAAATTTGCAGGTCATGGTCGAAGATAACTCCCAAATGAGCTTGAGGGGGAGTGTTGAAGATAAATGTACAAGCTCATTTTCATATGATCCATGCTTGGATAAATTTACCAAATATAAAGATAAAGAAAAAGTAGAGAAAAAAAGGAAAAAATAATAAAAGAAAAAGTCTAGTCAAAATTCATGATCAGTAAGAGATACAATATCTTGCCTTGTAGTTAGTAGCATGTAGTGGACAAAGTGGTGAGTTACGAAGAAGGCACAAACTTCTTTACATGCTCATTGGTTATAAAAGTGAAGTGGGAGCACATTCAAAACAAGGAGAGAAAGAGGCAAGAGCTCCAAGTACTCAGATCTAGCCATTTTGTCATTTTGTCTTCCCTTAGACTCCTTCCAGCCGCACGTCAGTTTGTACACAGCTTTGTTGTGGAGCTCATATCTCAGTGTATATGTAACCATTTCTTGCGTTTAAAAATTCATTGGAAATCTTATCTTGTGCAATTTCTGAATATACCAAATATCTCTTTGAAATATTATATACTTTGTGAGATATTAGTGAAAGAGTGAAGTCTAGTTTTTTAGTATACCTGTGTAGAAAGGTTGTCTATTTTGGTCGGTTAAGTTCCCCAACCAAAACATATCCAAATTGCTTGATTTTTGTCGTTTTAGAAAGCTCTTGGCCTCTACTTTCAGTATCCCAAATATCTCAGAAGTACTATATTCTGGGAGATATCTGTCAGCGACTAAAGTCCAATTTTACAGTGTACTTATGTGTGTAGCTGGTCTATTTTGGTGAGTTACGTTTCTTGACCACAACTCATCCAAATTACTTGTTTTTTAGCTTGTTGGAAAGCTATTTGTGTCTACTTTCTCTGTCCTAAATATCTTTCTCAAACGATATATATTCAGAGAGTTATCAGTCCGAGAGTGAAGCTCCATTCTTCAACATACCTATGTGGATAGGTAGTTCATCTTTGTTAGTTGTATTTCTTAATCAAAACTTGTCTAAATAAAGTTATTTATAGCTTGTTAGAAGGCTCTCTTTGACTAATTTGATTGACTAAAGGATCAAGTCCATTTGAGTTTTGTATTGAGAGCAGCAAGCTATCTAAGGTGCAGCTGTTTGTCCAAGTGCTGGACATACAAGGGTGGTTCACTACATACTTCCATTGCGCATAGGAGAACTCATTCTCCAGAGTTATGTGTGCAACACATGTACTTAACAGGTGTCCCACTAAAGCGCTGTAATCTATCACTCCATATGAGGCTTGGCATGGTCACAAGCCATCTGTTGCTCACCTCCATGTTTTTGGTTGTTTGGCATATGCATTAGTGCCTAAAAAACATGGTAGATAATTGGATGATAAAGCACTAAACTGTATTTATTTTGGGTATAGTTTTGAAAAAAAAGGTTATCTTTTGTATCATCCACAACCAAAATGCATTATGGTTAGCGATGATGTTTGTTTTGTGGAAGATTCTATTCAACCATTACTTTTATGTACTAAGGAGACATTAGTTAGCTCTAAAGGCATGTATGATACTTTTCTGCCTCTTGTTATAGTGGAGAGTATAGTGTTGGTCCTAATGAGGCAACTTCTCAACCTTTACAGGTTTCACGCGATGATACAGATCATTTAATTTCTAATGTAGATTTACATGGTGCACTTCTTTATGAGAGAGTTGATATTGAGGAGGTAAAAACTGTGCCAAAATGGCTGGTGCAAACTTTGCATGATAGCCAATTAGATGAACTCTATCATATCTTACTCATTTAGGCTCTCATAGTGCCTCCTTTGCATCAGATTGCTATGCTATGGCTGCCTCTAGTCTCTATGATTAGACTGAGCCTTTTCTGTTTGATGAAGCACAAAATTTTGAACATTGGATAGCTGCAATGCAATCTAAATATGATGCTACAATGAAAACTAGTACCTAGTCTTTATGTGACTTGCCTCTTGGCAAGAAGGCCATTGGCACTAAGTGGGTATACAAGTTGAAGCATAAGCGTGATGGAGTTGACATGTATAAGGCTAGCCTTGTTGCAAATGGTTATCCGCAAGAAAGAGGCATTGATTTTGATAAAACCTTTGTAGCTACATGCCTAATGACTGCTACTCGTAGCATCTATGTAGTTGGAGCTCATCATGGTTTGAATGTACATCAATTATACGTTAAAATAGCATTTTTCAATGGTGACTTGCATGAAGAAATGTATGTTTTTGAGTCCAACTAAGAGCACCTTATATGTTAAGCCTGCTAATGATGTACTTCTGATCATTGTTTCGTATGTTGATGACGTACTGCTCACTGGTTCTCATGACAAGCATATTGATGATTTTAAGGCTGATTTGCATGCCTCATTTGAGATGTCTGATTTGGGGCATTTGCATCATTATTTGGGCACTCAATTTATGCATGTTGATGGTGGAATTGCTTTGTGTCAAATGAAATATATTGACATATTATTGCAATGTCTTGGTCTTGAAAACTATAAAAATATTGCCACTCCTATGGAGATAGGTTTACGATTGAGTCTTCGTGATGTTGGAGATGCATTTGATGTTGTTCTCTATCAGCAAGCTATTAGATGCTTGATTTACTTATGCATTACTCGGCCAGATATTCAGTTTTTTGTCTCACAGATGAGCAGGTTTATGCATTGCCTAGGAGTCAAGCATTGGGAGGCAGCTAAGCACATCTTTGGCTACTTGAGTGGTACCCGACTACTTGGATTGTTTTATCCCAAGGGGCGATCACTACCGCCAAATTTACATGCTTTTTCTGACTCTAATTGGGTTGGTTGCTATGACACTTGTGTGTCCACTAGTGGTTTTTGCTTCATGATTGGTAGCTCATGCATATCTTGGCTGAGCAAGAAGCAGCCAACTATGGCTAGTTCCATTTGTGAGGCTGAGTATAGGGAAGCTTTCACAATGACTGTTGAGTGTGTGTGGCTCAGATGCCTTATGGCTGATTTGGGTGTTGGTCAATCTTTTCCCACCACCATCTTCATTAACAGTCAGAACACATTGGAAGTTGTGAGGAACCTTGTGTTCCATGCTTAGAATAAGCGCATTAAGGTGCATTATCATTTGTGAGGCTGAATATAGGGTAGCTTTCACAACAACTGTTGAGTGTGTGTGGCTCAGATGCCTTATGGCAGATTTGGGTGTTGGTCAATCTTTTGCCACCACCAACTTCACCAACAATCAGAGCACATTGGAAGTTGTGAGGAACCCTTTGTTCCATGCTCACACTAAGCACATTGAGGTGCATTATCACTATGTGAGGGAGAGGTTCTCTGTTGGAGAGATCAACTTGGCATATGTGCCCACACAAGAGAACATTGCAGATCTTTTGACGAAGGCTCTCCCTAGGGAGATGTTTGAAGCTTTTCACAAAGCTTTGGGCTTACTGCCTTTTGTGGGTTGATTCTACATAGCTTGGCACTTCCTTATATATGAGTGTCAACTTCTTGTTGATCGCATCACTCCCAAGGGGTTTTGTTGATATATTTAGGTAGTGTTATGTGTGAACATACTAGGACAGCCGGGGCACTTTTTTCCTTCTTTAGGAAGTTTTTTTTGCACCGGTTTGTATATATGCCTATAGCCCTTACATGTCACTAATCTTTGTATATTCTAGTGGTAATACATTTAGTATTGTGTGTTGAGCTCCAAGCTTCTTCTTCTTCCTTGTGTTGTTTGTGTGCTTCTATAGATGTCTAACTCCAACATTTTCATCAACTTTGACCAAATTTTGACTAACAATGATCTTTACCTTTTGAGTTGGAAGTCTTGCTTTAGATCTATGGATATGGATAGTTCAAAATCTAAATATGTAGACATGAAAATCTCTATGACATTTGCCTCTACTAAACTTGCATCATCGTTGATGGGCCAATCTTGAAGATCACCTTTTTTGCTTCCAACATAAGTTGGCATTTCATGGAAACATTGAATTTGAAATCATTTATCACATGCATGGGAAGATAAGTATTGTGTTTATGCAAGGCCGTATGATGTAGCCCTATTGATTGCATACTTTGGAATGCATGATTAAAATATAGTGGAATAAAATAAGGTATTTGGTATTTCTAGACGAAGCATGTGTGCATTCATGGGAACTCAAACAATGTAGATTTACATCTTTTCATGCTTACTTTAGGTGCAAAATACTCATCGTGGTACAAAAATTGGAAATTTGAAATGGGAAACTATGAATCAACCTCATCCTCATCATTCTGATGTCTTGCATCACTCAATCACTCTCACAATAATCTCAACCACCATGATTATCAAAGATATTTTTGAAGAAGTGTCTTCCTATCTTATTAAAAACATCAAATTTACTGTCAAAAAACATGCTTTACAATTCATCCTTATTACAATTTCTCTCATTGTATCCTATCCATGGATCTCTTCATGGTTCATCTTCAATACCTTTTCATCATAGATCATCTTCAAACTTCTCTTTTTTGCATAGATAAAGGTTTAGAAGTTTTTGATGATTTTTTTCTATTTTGTTCAATTTGTTCAATAATATCATCAATCATTTGTTTTTTCTTTTCTTGAAGTTTTTGGTCATTATTTGTACTCTCATCCTCATCAATTTCTTTGATATCCTCATGTTTACTATGACTAGTTTCTTCATTGTTAATATCATGTCTCAATTAAAATTTCGAAATTTCCACTTTCTCTTGAGAAAAAAATTGTTCATTCTCTAGAATCATTGGATCACATACTACATAATATTTTTCATATTTCTTTTTCAGTTATATTGACTTTTCATATTCTTCCTCATCCTCTTCCAATCTTTCTTGCAAAATTTGTTTAACTTTTTGTTTATCCAACTTCATTTGTTCACTTCTCTCTTTTTTTTAAGTTTAATTTGATTGTCAGTTGGTATCATAGTTTCTTGTTCAGAACATTTCTTATCATCATATCTCTTTGGTCTCCATTGTTTGCTAAATCTTTTAAATGTTCTTGGGTTAGATTTTTGTTCTTAATAATATTCCTTCATCCCAGCTCTTCCTAAATTCAACTGCAATGGTAAATGCTTATGATAATTACAAATTTTCCTTTCAACTTCAATGACCAATTTAAGTTTAGAAGAATTCTCATATGCAATACAATCCCAAAACACATGACCAAATCGATAACACCAAAATCATCTTATATGTCGATTCAATCCTCTATGTGTAGTTGTAGTGGTGGATCTCCTATGGTCAAATGAATGGATCCTCTTCTTATAACATTGGTCCGATTCTTGATTACTCATATCGAAGCTTTCAAGCTTTATAGCAAATGCTCCTAGGTAAGAGTTTGAAAGGTTCTCATATAACTTCTTCATAATCCCTTTTCCCCGATTAAGAGATAAAGGTAAGAGTGATCTATAGTCACATAATCTTTTATCAATCACACCAAACACACCTCCTAACATTAGAGTTTTGCCTAGTATTAGGATTGTAAGTCCTTTGGAAATTAGGGTGAGTAATTGGTGGTTCCGTAGTTTGAGGTACATATGGCTGAGAGGATGTTGGAGCTAGGTTTGATTTTCTTTGAGTACTATGAGAATATACCATGTTTTGGAGTGATGAGAATTCTTTTGCAATACTTTCAATTTTAGAAAGGACTTCTAATTGAAATTCTTCAAGACATCTAGATGAAGTTGTTACATCAACATTTGTAGTGGTATGAATCTCGCTAGGTTCATTTAGATGTGGCATATTAAATGGGGAAACAGGTGCTTGCTCATAAAGCATAGACCATCTTTGTTTCATAAGGGCAACATCTTCAACTATTTTCCTTATAGTAGCCAAGTCATCAGTAAAACCATATTTTTTCCCTCACTCTTCTAGTCTTCTCTCAACTTGTACTCTCACATCTGGACTCAAAGTTTTGAGAAAACTGATAGCAATATTATGTGTGAGAGTAGTCCTATCTACTTTTGAGAGTTGAGAAAATATTTTCATAAATTCACTATGGAGTTTTGTAATGGATGTCTGAGGTTTAGGTGAACTTATCCACTTCATAAATCCTTATCTACTATGTTGACTAAAGTCTTCACGGTAGAAATCTTTATGAATTTGCTTCCTAAACTCCTCCCAAGTTAAGTTTTCATGGGTTTCAATTGTAGCAACCATAGATCCAGTTGCCAATCCCTTCAAATATGAAATCAATTTATCATCATCTAAGTCATGAAGTTTAGCTAGATCCTCATAAACATCTTGGTATTCAATCATGTTCACTTCTTTGAATTTTTCCTTTTCTTTAAGTATCGCTTCAACTACCTTTTGATTTGACTTTCACTCATCGTTGTTTTAAAGACGTCTTCCACTTTATAAAAAATATGTTTTTTATAAAACGTCTAGGTATAAGTATTTATGGGGCTTGAAGGTTTTTCCAAAATTGTATTCCATCTAGTGCCCTATTTTTGTACAACATTAGTGTTAAAATTAGAAAACATGTATCCCCCCTCGATTCGAATGGAGGGTGCAAAGTTTACATACCTATAGATTTTTAGCAAGAACTAAAAACTATTTGAATCACATAAATACTTCCAACTTTGCTTTCAATGGATACACCCATACGTGCATGTAAAAATCATCAACAAAAGCAATGAAGTAAAGGTAGTTCCCAAAAGAAAATACGTGCATGTAAAAATCATCAACAAAAGCAATGAAGTAAAGGTAGTTCCCAAAAGAAAATGACTGCATAAGACCACAAACATCACTCTCAACAAGTTACAATTTTTGAGTATCTAGAACTAAACCTTCTTTTGGGAAGGATGAATGCTGCATTTTGCCTGAAATACGGCCTTCATAGACATGCTTATGAGGTGCCTCAAGTTTAGGCACATAGGACACTGGTTCATATTTCTGCAAGCATAGCAAACTAGCAAAATTCAAATGACCAAATCGTACATTCCAAAGCTTTTTATCTGCAATAGCCTGAGAATATTGAACTCCATAGACAGAATCATTCAAAGCTTTTGCATAGTCTATGAGTTTATACAACCCATGACATAAATTGCTGGAAGCAATAATAACATCAACATTTGACAGATCATGAACTATACATCATCAACGAATTTGACAACCAAGCCGATCTTCGCTAATGTTGAAACTGACAATAGATTTTTCTTGATCCCTTGCGTAAACAAAGCATCTAACAATGCAAGAGAACAACCATCACCAATACTCAAAATGATCTTACCAACTCCGATGACTAGATAAGTATCATTGTTGGCACATTTGAGAATATTCCCTATAGGGGTAGACGCAAGGGAACATAAGACACTATGTTGTGAGGTAATATGTTTGATTGCTCCATTTTCAAAGTAGCAAACATCTAAGTCTACTACATACATACATTGATCATGCGAACATGGGTCATAATTGCAAACAATAGTAAATGCCCATTCTTCATTTTATAGAAGTTTAGAATACTCTATTTTGGGTCTAGGGGCCTCTAATCGCAAAAAAAATTCTACCCTTCTTATTTCTTCTCTTCTTTTTGTTCCTTTTTTATTGTGCAGTAGTAGGTCTCTACGTACTAGTGGATGAGCACCATTTATCGTTGCCCTTCTCACTAGGTAGGAAAGCCTGATCTGATAGATGCATAATGGACCTATGCTAGGAGGGTTGATGTTCCTAAAGAAAAACATAGACTAACTACTCAAATGTTAGGGCATTTGGATTTACTTTCATTATTAACCAAAGAGTAGAAGCAAAAATCTAAAATGAATCTAGAACACCATTCAAAACAGTCTACACAAGTGAATTGCCTAGCAAGATGTCATCAATAGAACTTAATTATTCCTTCAAACCTTCAAATCTATCAAAAACGTGACCATAGAATCTCCTTCATTCATATGCTCACTCTCCAACTATAATCATAGGTAAGCAACAAGAGCCTCATTTCTTGCTTGGTATCCGATGCATTTTTCTATTTTGCAAGAGCAAATGTGATGGAAAATGGAACGTTTGATAGACAAAGCTATCAGTGCATGTGTCTAAGCATCTCTACCATCCCATTGAAGTTGGCTTGTTGTAGGTGTAGCAGGAACCGTAGCATGAACACAAATTTGAATATCATCATCTTCAACGCCATTTGCATCACCTTGAATAACTATATTTGGAGGTGTAGTAGGTCGTTTTCCAATGCCCTACAAAATATTCAATAGTCTTTTTATGACCAATACATTACACATCATATATGCCAACAATGGGTTATTGGTACCATGCAACTTGTCCTCAATAGCCAACATATGGAATACATCATTTCTTTTAGTGAAGGACACTAACTAAAATATGCTAATGTAAAAAAATGACTATATGTCAAAACATTGAACAAAACTACCATATCCAAATTTGTTAAACCTTTAACAGACTTTGAGGCACTTGTACTAGCAAACCAAAACTTGTATATATGTTTGGCACAAAAAAGTGAATTTGCTTGCATAGGCATTGCGATAGTGCATTCACAGGTCGAAATAAGCTCAGATCCAAATTTAGACACCACAAAGCAAAGTTGTTTTGAATCCTAATTGCTTACGTATGCTTACGGATGTTCATGGGATTTTGAGACTATGATTGGAGGGGTGTCAACAAATCCCTAGATGAAATGGCAACCTGCTCTGATACCAATTGTTGGGGTTTGAGGTCTGTGGAAGCACACAAATAGCACAAAGAAGAAGAAGAATCTAGGAGCACAACACACAATACTGAATGTATTACCAAGTGAATGTACAAAGATAAGTAATCCATTAGGGTTATAGGCCTATATACAAGACAGGGGGAACAACCCTCTTAAGGAGGGAAAAAAGTACCCCGACAGTCGTAAGTGTGTTCACACACATCACTACCAAAGTATATCAACAAAAAATGTAAAACATGTAAGGAAATAGAGAATAGACCATGTGGGACATGTGTAAGTGAAAAAAGCACATGTTCAATTTCGACAAAAGATAGATAGTTCGACCAAACTAAGAAACATGCTAGCATTTTGGGAGCAATAATCATGAAAATGAATCATACATATCAAAAACCATGAAAGTGACTCTAGAATAGGGGAAAAAGTCCATCCCAAGCACAATCTAGAGCTATGAATATTCCACGTACAAAAAATAATAAGCAAAAAAACTGTTTAGAGCATAGCACCAACTTTTATACTATACTAACCTCCTTCTTTGAAAATTTCAATGCACTTCAAGCCTCTTATTCACATGGGCCTCAACCATGTGCAAGTCCTCAAACTCGTTTCGATCTTGTTCTATGGTTGTCCAATTTCTTCATTTCTGTTAGTAAGATTTTCTTTTGATCAGATACCTTCACTAGGAGGGGGCTTGTTTCTACCTTTCTCTTTTTCCTTACTCATCCATATATACTAGAATCTCAACTCAGTTCTTCCTGAGAAAGCTTCGCCTTGTTCCTTTTCTACATAACATAGATTCTATTTCTTCTAAATGCGCTACCCTAGAAATTGGTGATTGTTGGGGTTAGACATCAGCATAAGCATGCGAACAGGACAAGGAAGAAGAAGAAGCTTGGAGTACAACACACAATACTCATTGTATTGACAATAGAATGTTTAAAGATAAGTAGCCCCTTAGGACAATAGGCGTATATACAAGATGGGGGAAAAAACCTCCTAAAGAGGGGAAAAAATGCCCTAGTGGTCCTAGAGTGTTCACACACATCACTACTTAAATATATCAATAAATCCCCCCTAGAAGTGATGTAGTGAACAAGGAGCTGGAACTTATGTATAAGGAAGTTCCAAGCTATGTGGAATCAATCCACAAAAGCAAGTAAGCCCAAAGAGCTTTCCAAAAAGCTTCAAACTTCTCCCTTGGTAGAGCCTTCAAAAAAAGCTGTGCAATGTTGTCTTGAGTGGGCACATATGCCAAGCTGATCTCCCTAGTAGAGAACCTCTCCTTGACATAAAGATAATGCACCTCAATGTGCTTACTGCGAGTATGGAACACAGGGTTCCTCACAACTGCCAATGCGCTCTGATTGTTAGTGAAAATGGTGGTGGCAGAAGACTGATCAACACCCAAATCAGCCATAAGCCATCTAAGCCACACATACTCAACAATCATTGTGAAAGTTGCCCTATACTCAACCTCACAACTAGAAGTAGCCACAGTAGGCTGCTTCTTGCTCAGCCAAGATATACATGAGCTACCAAGCCTAAAGCAAAAGCCACTAGTGGACATACGAGTGTCATAGCAACCAACCCAATCACTGTCAAAAAAAGCATGCGAATCTAGTAGTAGTGATCCCCCTTGGGATAAAACAATCCAAGTAGCTGGGTACCACTCAAGTAGCGAAAGATGTGTTTAACCACCTGCCAATGCTTGACACCAAGGCAATGCATAAAGCTGCTCATTTGTGAGACAACAATATTTGGCCGAGTAATGCATAAGTAAATCAAGCATCCAACAATATGCTGATAGAAAACAACATCAAATGCACCTCCAACATCATGAAGACTCAATTGTAAAACTCTCTCCATAGGTCATGCAATAGGCTTACAATCTTCAAGGCCAAAACACTACAATAATGTGACAACATATTTTGTTTGACAAAAAGTTATTCCATCATCAACTTGCAAAAATTGAATGCCCAAATAGTGATGCAAGTGCCCCAAATCAGACATCTCAAATGAGGCATGCGAACCAGCCTTAAAATCAACAATATGGGTATCATGAGGATGAGTGAGCAGCATGTCGTCATCATATAGAACAATGATGAGAAGCACATCATTAGCAAGCTTAACATATAAGGTGCTTTTAGTTGGACTATTCTCAAAACATGTGCAGTGATTTAGGCATGTATCTTTTCATACCGAGCACGTGGTGCTTGCTTTAAACCATATAATGCCTTCTTTAACCTACACATGTGGTTTTCATGCTCTTTCTGCACAAAGCCATGGGGACATATACTTCTTCATGCAAGTAACCATTCAGAAATGTTATTATAATGTTCAACTATTGTACATTCCAACCATGATGAGCTGCAAGTGCACAAATGCTATGAACATTAGTCATTCGGCATGTAGGTGCAAAGATCTCATCAAAATCAATGCTTCTTTCCTGTGCATAACCCTTTGCAACAAGCCTAGCCTTATACTTATCAATTATTCCATCATGTTTACGCTTTAGCTTGTATACCCACTTAGTGCCAATGGCCTTCTTGCCAGGAGGCAAGTCGCATAAAGGCCAGGTACAATTCTTCATGATAGCATCATATGCAGATTGCATTGCAGCCGTCCAATGTTCAAAATTTTGTGCTTTATCAAACAAAACAGGCTCAGTCTCTTCACAGAGACTAGATGCAATTATAGCTTAGCAATTTGATGCAAAAGAGACACTATGAGAGCCTAAACGAGTATGATATGATAGAGGTGCATCTAATTTACTATCACGCAAAGTCTACATCAACCATTTTGGCATAGTTATTGCCTGCTCAATATCAACTCTCTCATCAACAAGTTCATCATGTAAATTGGCATTAGAAATGGAATGATCTACATCATCACATGAAACTTGTAAAGGCTGAGAGGTTGCCTCATTAGGACAAGCGTTAGACTATCATACATGTCTTTTGAGCTAACAGATGTCTCCTTCGTACATGAAAGTAAGGACTGAATAGCATCTTCCAAAAAAACAACATCACGGCTAACCAGAATGCATTTAGTCTGTGGATGATACAAACGATAGCCTTTGCTCTCAGAATTCTACCCAACAAAAATACATTTTACTTCTTTGTCATCCAATTTTTGCAATGTTGTTCAGGCACTAATGCATATGAGAGACAACCAAAAACACACAGATGAGCAACAAATGGCTTGCAACCACACCAAGCCTCATATGGATTGGTAGACTACAGGGCTTTAGTGGGACACATGTTAAGTACATGTGCTGCATACATAACCGCTTCGGCCAAAAACTATGTGGTAAAGCCTGACTCTTCCTGACTCTTGACCATACACCTCACCATCTCCATGAGTGACTTGTTCTTCTGTTCAACAACTCCATTTTGTTGAGGTGTATATAGCATTGTACACTAATGTTTTATCTCACGTTCAGCCAGAAATGCATTAAATTCAAAAGACATATATTCCCCCCCTCGATCAGAACGGAGGGTGCCCATTTTACATGCTGATAGATTTTTAGCCAAAGCCAGAAACTGTTTGAAGAACATAAACATTTCTGACTTTTTTGTCAATGGATATACCCATGCATTCTTGGGAAAATCATGAATGAAAGTCACAAAGTAAAGATAATTTCCAAAAGAGGGCATCTACATAGGACCACAGATATCATTGTGAACAAGCTGTAATTTCGAAGTAGCTCCAAGTGAACCACCTTTTGGAAAAGAGGAATGCTGCATTTTGCCCAAAATACAGCCTTCACATACATGTTTACTGAGTGCCTCAATTTTGGGCAAAGAGGACACCATTTTAGATTTATGCAAGCGTAGCAAATTATCAAAAATTAGACGACCAAAGCATGCATGCCAAAGCTTTGCATCTAACATAGCCTGAGAATCATGTACTGCACATGTTGAATCATTCACGGATCTTTCATAGTCTGTGACCTTATACAACCAATGAAATAAAATGCGAGAAGCAATAATCACATCGCCATTTGACAGATCATGAATTGTACACCTGTCATCAACAAATTTCACAACCAAGCCAATCTTGTCAAAAACCAAAACTGATAACAGATTCTTCTTGATACTTGGCACAAATAAAGCATCTAACAAAAAGAACTACCATCAACAGTAGTCACAATGATCTTACCAACTCCCATGATAGGATAAGAGGAGTTGTTGGCGCATGTGATAGTATTCCCTGTAGGGGTAGGCTTGAGTGAAGTGAAGAAATTTTACTACGAAGTAATATGTTTGGTTGCCCCACTATCAACGTACCAAACATCTGAGTCTACTACAGACATACACTGCTAATGAGAAGATGGGTCAAAATTGCAAACAGTAGTAAATGCCCATTCTTCATTTTGCACTAGATTAGCACACTCTATTTTTAGTGTGGAGGCCTCTACAACAACCATTCTGGCCTCCTTCTTCTTTTCCTCTTTAGTAGAAAGTTTTGGATAGCTCTTAATAACATGATAATTTGCTTTAGAGTATTTGCAAAACAATTTTTGCTTTTCTGATTTCTTCTCATCTTTGTATTCCTTCTTCGAATGTGCAGCATTTGCAGATTTTTCTTAGTAGTAGAAGAGCTCCATTTACCTTTCCCCTTTTGACTAGCTAGGAAAGCTTGATCTACAACATACATAATAGACCTGTTCTGCCTAGACTCGTCTTCTTGCAACAAAACAAAAACTAACCCTTCAAATGTTAAGGCATTTGCATTGCCTTTCATCATCAAATGAAGATTAGAAGCAAAACTCTGATATGATTTGGAAACACCATTCAAAATAGTCTGCACAAGTGAACTATCAAGAAGGACTTCATCTTCAAAAATCAATTGTTCCTTCAAATCCATGATCTTTGTCAGAAAACTATCCATAGAATCACCTTCATTCATGTGCTCACTCTCCAACTCTTTTTGGAGATAAGCAACACGAGCCTCATTCCTAGCCTGGTACAATGTGGTAAGTGTATTCCAAGCATCCTTAGCTATTCTGCAAGAGAGAATGTGAGGAATAATGGCATGTTTGACACACAAAGCTTAGTGCATGTGCCTAAGCATCTCTGCTATCCCAAGGAATTTGCTCTATAGTAGGTGCAATTGAAACAACAGCACAAATATGAATCTGCAGAATATCACCATCTTCCACACCACCTACATCAGGTTCAGTACCTATATTTGCAATACCCATGTTCGCAGGTGTAATAGGACATTTCTCAACACCCTGCACAATATTCCATAGTCCTTTTGCGACCAATACATGATGCATCATATAAGCCCACAATGGATAATTGGGACCATCAAACATATCCTCAACAACCAACATATGGAATACATCACTACTTTTAGCCATGGCCACTGACAAAAATACCTTGATGCAGAAAAAGGACTGTATCTGAAAACATTGAATAGAACTACCCAAACAAGTTCTACTAGACCTGTAGTAGACTTCGAGGTGCTTATGCTAGCGAACCAAAACTGGTATATATCTTTGGCACAAAAAGATGAAATAGCCTGCACAAGCACTGCAATAGTGCATTTGGAGGCCGAAAACATCTTAGATAGTGATTTGGACACCACATAACAAAGCTGTTTTGACCTCCTAATCTCCCTGAGTATGCGTACCAAATTTTGTGCAATTCTAAGACTGTGACCAGAGAGGTGTCGATGACACCCTAGATGAAGCGGCAACCTGCTCCCATACCAATTGTTGGAGTTAGACGTCTGCATAAGCATGCAAAAAACACAAGGAAGAAGAAGAAGCTCAAAGTACAACACACAATACTGAATGAATTACCACTAGAATTTACAAAGATAAGTAGTACATTGGGGCAATAGGCATATATAAAAGCTGGGGGGAAAAAACCTCCTAAAGAGGGAAAAAAGTACCGCGAGGGTCCTAGAGTGTTCATACACATCACTACCTAAATATATCAAGAGTGATGGCATAGTGGTTTCTTCTACAACATCATCCTTATCCACCGAGATCATCTCTAAATGTGGTCTTTATGTGGGTGCTTTATGCTTCGTGCACGACATGGTGTAATGGTCTTTATCTTCTCAGAAATTTCTACATGGAGGAGAACCCTCTTACAAAGAACATTTGTGTTAGAAATGTTCAACACTCTCCACACCTAAAGTTAATGATTGGCGTTCTCGACCCATTTCCAAAATTGCCCCAAGGACGTGGGTTGTGAGTATTACCTTGAATTGGAGCTATAACCATTAAAATTTGTGGTGGAAAAAGCCCTATTTGGGCTATTCCTTCTCCCCAATATTATTTTGTATGAATTCCTCATGAGTGAAACAACCAAGCTTCGTGGCCAAGATTCCTTCATAAGTGGAAAGTTACATTTAAAAGAGGGCATTCACTTGCCACATTTCCTTGGTTGCTACATATTATGCATGATATTCTGCTCTTGGCTCCATTCCTAGACAAAGTTCATTTAGCTCCTACACAGTTGTGCCATCTCTTCCCCTAGGCTTGATCTTCGTTTTGTAGTCTAAAGGCTGCAATTTCATGGCATATTTTGTGCTATTGCACTCTCTTCTTCTTCTCCAACTTATTCCCTTTAGGTGCTTGAGGTCCTTGCTCACTTGAATCGTAGATCCTCACATTCCATGGAGTATGAGAGGCTAGAACACCCGACTCCATATTCTTGTCCAATTTTCTCCAACCTTGTAGCTATGATAATGAACTCATCAATGGTTTCCATATGTACTACTAATTATTTGTTCCTACATTTATTGGACTCTCATAGTGGCTTAGCAAGCCACATTTTGACAAAAAGGTGGTAGGGAGGATCTAGTAGTTTGGCCACACATACTTTAGCTTTTGTGAAAAAATCAAGAAACGACACCCCAACACTGAGTCATAAGCTCTCCAATCCCTCAATAATGTTTCGCATGATATGCCCTTGTTGGAATCATGCTTTAAAGCCATCCTTGATTAGGTTTAAATTAGCAAAATGATTGTCGGACTAACCCATTTATGAGTCACACCTTCCAATGTTGTTGGGAAGAGTACCAAGAAAGCATCTTCCCTCCGCATTAGCCCCCTTGTTTTACACAAGACTAAAAACCTTGTGACATGCTTGTTAGGATCCTCATGTGATAATCCTCTAAAGAAAGGAAATTTTATGTTTAATAAGGATAGTAAGGATTCTAAATCTATTTTGGCTGCCCCCACTAATGATGTAGATGAAGGGGACTAGTTGACCTATTAGTAACTTTACTTCTTGTGTACTCCAAAGAGATTCCTAATATCGGGATTCCATCATGAGCTATTCATCCTCTTTCATGGGCTTAAGATGAGTTCCAAGGACAAAGAAAAGTTGCGTATTCAATTTGTAGTGTTAATACCTTCTACACTTCTTTTTCACTTCAAAATTGTGATTTCCATATGTTCTAGCTACCTCCTCCTACCTACAATGACAAATGTTTTTTTGATGTCTTGATTGAAATAGAAGATTACAATAGCTTTTGTTACATCCAATGTAAGAAATAATACTTTTAGGATAAAATTACACACAAGTACAACAAAGTACCCCATGTACTTGTGTAGTCAACCTCCATGCAACTTCTTCACCTTAGCCTAGTGGCTTGCGCATGTGCACCCTACACTCAAGCCTCCAATAAGGTTGAATTCTTGATCACTTCTACTTAGTTTCTTATTTAGCATGTAGGTATTTCAACCCACAACCTCACAATTACAAGAGATATGCTTTATGCACTAGCCTATTTTCACTTATTGATACCCCATTCCACTTTGAATTGATATTTAACATAACTTCTAACACTCTCTGCCCCCTTATATGTTTATTTATTTAACATGTTCTTTTACTTATTTATTTTATTTTATATATTTCCAAGACAAAACGTTTCTTTTTCTATTTTCTAGTATTGCTAAAATTATATTCACATGTTTAGTAATAGATTTTTGTTCTATATAAGAATATGGACCCTACCCATGCTACAAAAGACTTTGGTAAGTTATTTATTAAATGTTATTTATTAAATATATTTTTCCTCATCAGGGTAAGTTATTAATTAAATGTATTTTTCCACATTAGGGTTTTCTAATTTTAGATCGAGATGTTCGTTTTTGTAACCACTTTTGGGTTACATTATTTCAAAATTTAGGTTCCAAAATAGACTTTAGCCATTCATATCATCCACAATCACATCAACTTCTAGTTTTCCAATTCCATGGATGTGATTTTACATGGAACATACTTATGATTGTTCAATGATGGGACATGTGACTAGCCATCCATGTCTATTTTATTCTTATCAACTAAGGTTAGTTGCTCATCAACTGAGAGGCATGTTATACTTCATGGAATAATGGAATGTTATATGGATTTTAATGTCTTGATGTTTTTAATGTGATTCTATTTTGATTTAGCACGTGAAGACTCATGAGGGTGTCAACTTGTGTGGACTTATTTAGATATTTAAAAGATAGTATTTTAGATTTTTTTTTGTAAAAAAAATAGATTGCTTTAGAAAGCCATGATTTTGTAAAACTGGTAGATTGCTTAGAAAGAGATACTTTTGTAAATAAAGTAGATTTTTGCAAATGCATGCTTTTCGAAGCACCAAACTCATGTATCTTCTATTGAGGACACAATGAGAAATACCTATAAATACAAGTGCTCTAATAGACTCATTCGTTAGAGTATGTGGCAGGAGATTGTACCCAATCTTGTGTGATACATTTCCACTAATAAGTACCTAACTACCTAGATGGTCTCAATAGGTCTGTGGCACGAATGAAGAATTCTACAGACTCAGAGATTGTGCCAAGAACGATTGTAAAATATGAAGGAGAATCATACTTGGATAAACTAGGATATAAATATGCACTGACTAAAAACCCAGAGAGAATGAATGAAATAGGACAAGTTGAGGAAGTTGAAAACCCTGCTAGACACGATAATGAAGAAATAGTGACCACTCCTAAAGGAAGATTGGTAATAAATAATGTATGGAGAGGATATAAAATCCCTTATGATGATGACTTGATGGACATGTATATGGTAAGTTGACTAGACAAATTGCTACAAGACACTTCACCTATACAAGGAAAAGGCATCAAACCTGCCATTATCTATCAACTATAGGACATAGAGGACTTGTTTAGAGTGACCTATCTAGACCAAAATAAAAGGAAGAAGATTGATTGTTGCAATTGTGATTTTGATACTTTTCGAAGCGAAGGGGGTCCTAGCACTTTCAATACCTAACCATCAATAGGTGATTAATGGTGCACATTGAAGTTTATAGTGTGTGCAAAGTGTGGGGTACTAGAATCAAAAGGGCCCTTTCCTTCCAATTCAACTATTAGGCACTGCTTGTGAACCCAGACCTTAAGTGATCCCTACCATAGTTTTAAGTCAATTGCATGATTGTATAACCAATCTTGCCCTAATAGCATATATTTTGTGATGTCTTCATCATTCAAACTAGCAACTTTGCTCTCAAAGGGACATCCTTTAAGAGGATAGGAATGTTTGCCTTACTGATACAAGGGATTTCAGCAACTCCTAAGCCCACTTAATAAGCTTCTAATGGCTTAGCTTCCATGCCCAAACCTTTATAGCATGAGTACTTAATTGCACTAGTTGTAGCTCTAGAATCAATCAGAGCTTTGATCCTCTTATTTGGAGCATTTTTTCCTAGCTCAACCGTGATGAATGGTTGTCTTTCTATGATGCTAGGATGTGTACTCTTTTTGGTGCACATAGACATGTGATATCTTTTGGAATTGGGATGTGATATCTTTTGTCATTGGGATAGACATCTAGGCCTCCTCACCTTAACATATTTCACCTAATGTGCTCTCTAGCTTGTTCCTATGCTTCTTCTCTAACCCTTGAGTCTTCTTCTTTTTGCTTCTTAGAAGTGTTGAGTCTCATTAGCATCTCCTCCATAAGAGGTTCTTGATATAGCTTGACTCGACATCCACTAGTATAGCTTGGCAAGACGTCACCTTCTATAGTGGCCTATTCAACCACATCGCTATTGGAAATTCTATTAATGACCATGGGTTTGTGTCCTCATTTTTCCAATTTATGGTGTGGTCACGAATTCAAGTCAGGCCTAGATTTGAGCAAAAATTGTGAGCCAAAGTTGTAGGCTTGCTCGACCCGATGGAGGATGCATATGAGGCTATGCTGAACGATGAATACCATAACAACATAAATGGAATCTGAATCGTTCGTTCTTCAACACTTTGATATATCTATATGCTAAAGAGGAGGAGCATGTTGAGATGAGGCATTAGATAAAGATTCAAAATCTAAATGCCTGCAAGAGGCTTAACCGCACCATTCAGGATGCTTCACGATGTTATTTCTGGGAAAACCAGAGTTGAAAGGGCATTTGAGGATCACTTTCCTATTGTGGCAACCTTCGCAAAGGGGTGGGGTGCTGCGGTTGACAATGTTTGAGGGCTCATGAGAAAAAAGGGGGGGAGATGGCATACAGGAGAGATGGAGCAGAGGGAGGCACCGAATTCGACGAAGAAGGGCTACTCGTGGGGGAAAAGTACCACCGTTCTCACAAATCATATATTGGAGTAGGAGGTGCTCGATGGTGACTCCCTTTCGCAAGAGGCTGTTGTTCATGAGAAGAGGAGAAGGGGGATAAAGAACCAACCAAGCAGAGGATAGGGACTGCTTCGAGGGTGAATACAGTGGTTCACTTATTGGCAAACTAGATTGCTAGTGGTACTGAGAACAACACGAAAATGTTCGTCTCACGTGACCTTGAAAGAAGAATCCTTTAGAGGGCATATTCAGAGATAAAGCTTGAAAGAGGTGTTTTGGAGCTCTTGCTGGCAAATTGTGCATAAGCTGCTAGGATCAGTGTTTTGAGGAAGATAAAGGGTGCTTGTTTGTGGTGGATTCCGGAAGGTTTTGAGCTTTTGGCAGTTGTGGGGCATCTCGGCATTCATCTGCTGCTGGGTTTGCTAGGGAAAGGGAAGAAGCAAGCTGGGGGTTTTTCGGGGCTGACTTTGCTCTGACCACATATAACAGGAGGAAGAGTCTCTTCCTTGGGGACTCCAATAGAGGAATACACAGCTCCGGGTCGGTATTTGCTGCTCCTTCTCCATAGGAGAAGAGATGTTCCAACCGTTTTGAAGGGAAATGAGCAGGGAAGTGTGGTTGAGCAGCAGAAGAAGGGGAGAAAATTAAGTCCCTTGGCAAAATATAGGGTATTTGCACGTTCTATGTGGGTGTGGGGCTCTATTCCTTGTGGATGATTTTCAGGTGTTTGGGCGGTTCATGGATGCAGTTAAACAACAGGTTTGAATAGATGTGCAGGGATGGGTTGCAGGTTTTCAAACAAATCTCCCACATGAGTTATTGCTCCCGTGCTAAGAGGTACATGAGGGGAACGGTAGCAGCAGATGGGGAAGAGCCATCTCTCTGCACGGTCCCGGGCAGGTCACCAAAAGGGGGAAGAACTCTCTGAACCTGCATGTGCATCGAAAGCGATGGTTGAAGAGAAAAAGAGGGTTCCACATGTCTGATACATATAGATGTTGGAAAAGACGAGGTAATAGTTCTCTGATGAAGCTTCTCATTGTCTTGGTTATGAGGAATCGTAACAATTCTTAGCAAATGCAGGTATACGACCCGTAATACATCTCTTTCTTGTTTGTAGTGGAATAAACCAATATAATGATTGCCTGAGAATAGAGAAGAAACATTGGAGGGTGCTGATCATACTTCCTTATCTCTATGTGATAGCATGGTTGCAAATAGTTGTATTTCCCTTCTGCGTTCTACATCATGGCATAATAAACTTCCATGTCCTATTCTGTCAACCGTTATCAAGCTCTTGGTGCGATGTTCTTTTATTGTTTTTTGGCACTCATCTTGTACCCTAACCCAAGATGCTCACTATCCTTAAATGGTCACATTATTAGCTAGACATACACATTCTTAAAGCATAAGTGATCTCGGCATGCTTCGCAGTTGCATACGTACCACGCTTACTGTATTCAAGTCCAGAATGTTAATGGAAATGGGATGGGTTAGATATTCATGATCATATCTATTATGTGTATTGACACCAGAAATGAATCAAGAGGGCTTTGCTGGGAATTTAATGAATGAATGCATGACTTTAGACACCTATAGTTTGTTTATGTGATGCTTATGATGTGTTCTTCTTATACGATACTATGACAAATGACGTTTTCTGATGCAATGGTCATAGTATGTTTAGGACAAGTTATTAACAAATATTTCAGGAGTTGTTTCGGAACATCACTTGTTTTTATCATTGAAAATTATGTTAAAATAAATGAAGCAAGGCATCCTCAAACCTTGCATGTCATGAATCCTAGCAGAGTAGTTGTTGCACCTTTGGATTTTGTAACATATGCTCTAGAGACATGAGAGAGACAGAGACACTCTACACTATTTATTTTAAGCATTCAAAAATTTGGATACCATAGAATTAGAAGTGCACACATGATAATAGTGTAGTCTTTCTTAGGAGTTCTTTCTTTAATGCTCACCAAGGAAAGACACACATGTACTTACAAACCCATTGAGAATCTATATGTGGTATTTGTGTTGGTCTGGAGGCATTGAATTTTTTAAATCAAGGTCACTTTCTTGGCATTCTATGTGCACTCCTAAGCGCGCAAGAAACCGACCACATACGTGAACCCGACGTGAAATGCATAGGGGAATTGATCTTTATTTTGAGCTGACTTTGAAGTTGACCTTGAGATGACTTGAGTTGACCATTAGTGTGAGAGACTTAAGGATGAGGGTTTGAGGGCTTGAGTGTGGAGTTTGCCTAGGACTTTGATTTTGACCAAGATTTGGCCATGATGGAGGCATTGGGCTTAGATCCAAGAACGTTGAGTACCTTACTTCAAGTATTGACTGAATCCAAGAGGATTGCCACGAATAGTGATGGAGTGATGCGAGCACTAGAGGCAATTCCTAAAGAATGTGGATTCTTCAATGGCCGTGACATAACCAAGTTCATGCAAATTTATGATACCAAAATGGACCTCTATGGAAGTGCTTCTATGAAGCTTAATGAATTTGCAAGGATTGTAATGCCTGGTGTTAAACCTAGCATTTATGCTCTTCAAGAGCGATCTTGTACATGGAGTGAATTTAAGAATCTGCTTAGAGAAGAGTATTACCTAGAGGACTTAGACATGCCCACACAACATGAATTTAGAGAGTGGGTGGCTACTCCAAATAAAGGCATTGAGGTGACCGAGCTACTTCGAGAATTTGAAGAGCGTTTTGACCAATTGAGTGATAACGATCAAGATGCTTTGGAATATGAGAAGGTAGAGCTCTTCATTAAGAGTGTTGACTCTGATTTGGCCTTAGAGCTAGGTGACATGTTAGAAGACTTGACTGAGCCATTAGGATTGACCACAGAATGGAGTAGAGTGCATAAGGCTATATTGATGCTCTTGAGACGTAAGAGATGGAGGTCATATGTAGTACAAGATAGAGTTGAGGATACTCAAAGTTTCCCAATGCCTACTACAAGACCTTTAGTTTATATGAATGGGATTGCGAAGGATGAAAATGAACATGGAGTCAAATTTGTGTCCCTTAACCAATCCCACCAATCTAGAGTGGATTTAGAGTATACAAGAGTCGAGGATGAGAAGATAAGAGAGGAGTTGAGTGAGGACTTGCATGAAGAAATCATTTCCATTTCTAGAGATGAAGAGATATGTCATGATGAGACTAGTGAAGATGATGAGAAATTAGAAACTGAGTTTGATGATCTGGTTTTGGTGTGCATGCATCAAATTAATAGAGATGATGAGAAAGAGAAAGAGGTTGAGTTGATTGAAGAGCAGAAGGATGTCTGGGAAGAAAATTCAGGTGATTCATATGATGAGTCAAACTTGAGTGATGTTGAGAGTCTTAGTGACTTGAGTTTTAAAGTAGTTAGTGAAGTAGGTGTCAAGGCTTTCCACAAAGAGGAAGATGGGGCATTGGTCACTGACTCTTCATGAGTAAAGGATATTCTCACTAGTACTCCTCACGAAGTAGGAGGGGGTGAGAGAGATGAGGTTGATCTAGAGAAGAATAAAAATCTTGGTGAATTTTCTACCGAGCATAATCTTTTTCATGATGAAGAGAATGTATGTGAACAAATGTGTAGTGATGATCAGTATGATGAACAATTCCATCCAAAGTGGGATTCAAATGTGTCGATTCAAGAACGCCATCCTCACAAAGATTGGAATATAAAAGAAGATGATGAGAAGGATGAAAGTCCTTCAAATGATTTCAAACGTCAAATAGAAGAAAATGTGTGTTTGCAAGAAACTTCTGATAATGAAACAAATATTTTCAATTTGAGAACTTCATATACACATCTTTTTGATTCCGGATATGATGAACTTGGAAGAACCATGAATAAAGAAGTCTATGTCCAAGCAATGGAAGCTTGGATATCCAAATTTTTCGAGAGCTATATATTCCAGACAAGCTGCCAAGAGATAGACAAGCAAATAAGGTGGCTTGTGTATAAATCTACCATATTTATAAATGTTATGTTGATCGATGCGATTCAAAGATGGCTTGTTTTTAAACATAGCTTCTTTGGTGAGCATGTATCAGAGAAGGTGGGGTTGAAGGGAGAGTCTGCTTCAATAAAACTCCATAAATCTTAAAAAAGTTTTTGTAAATAGAAATGTATATAACTAATGTTTTTTTGGTTGATTTTAAGAAAGAAACGGGAAATCCAGATCAACAAGTAAAGATTGATGATTCAAAATGAAGAAACAAAGATGATCCAGAATGCAGATTCAAAGGGGATTTCGACACTATAAACCTTCGAAAATAGGTTTAAAGAGAATTGAGCAAAATATGTAAGTTTTGAATAATACAATGGGATGTCCAATAGTTTTATCAAGTTTTCCTTTAAGAAATAGGAATTGGATTAGCAAATGAAGAGTGACGACTCGAAATGGTGATGTTCTTCAGCAAAATTTCATCAATAAAGGGTTTGATTGTTTTTTGAGTTGATTTGTATATATGTATATAATGTTATTTGATTTAAATGTTTCTTATTACTTGCCTAGATTTTTATGAATGCAGGGAATGATCCAGGTAAAGACAATGGGAATGAAAGTCAAAGCACAAAATTCAGAATTCTTTTCATTAGTTTCCTCTTATAACCTTAATCTTTTGCACCATTATTGGAATGCATTGCATATAAAGTAGGCATATTTTGAGTAGATAGGGGCACATGTTTTAATTCCCATAGCTACATGTTCATTTGCACATGAGAGATATTTGTAAATATTTTAAATGAAAGCATGTTGTACCTTGAGTGAAAGTGAGAGGAGTTGAGTGAGGACAAGAGTGACTGTATTTGAGATTGAAATTATGAGTGGAGAGATTCCTTTAGTAGAAACTATGAGAAGGATGTCCATATTTGCACCATGATTGTTAATGCTTGCATCTAGAGTATGCATGTTTGAAAATATAAATGCACATGTGCTTTCAAATTGACAGGTGCACGTCCAATTGCACGCTAACAAAGTTGTAAATACATCAAAAAAATTTGAGCTTTAGAATGAGTGAGAAACCTCGTCATCAAATGCCAAATACCTCTCTTATTGCACCATTATGTTTTTGATGCACTTAAAGTATGCATATGATAGGGCCTGCTACATGGCCATGCATAGACACAATGATTTGTATGCCCATGCACTTGATTTTACTCATACTTTGGATTTCTCATAGACTAACAGATACAGAGCTTGGTGGTGGTGATGTGTCCGGAGGCCACATAGGTTTGGAGGGGGTGGATGTGGTCGCGAATTCAAGTCAAGCCTAGATTTGAGTACAAATTGCGAGCCAAAGTAATAGGCTTGTTCGACCTGATGGAGGATGCATATGAGGCTATGCTGAACTATGGATACCATAACAGCATAAATGGAATCTGAATCGTTCATTCTTCAACACTTTGATATATCTATATGCTAAAGAGGAGGAGCATGCTGAGATGAGGCATTAGATAAAGATTCAACATCTAAATGCCTGCGAGAGGCTTAACCACACCATTCAGGATGCTTCCCGATGTTATTTATGGGAAAACCAGAGTTGAAAGGGCATTTGAGGATCACTTTCCTATTGTGAAAACCTTCGCAAAGGGGTGGGGTGCTACGGTTGAGAACATTCGAGGGCTCGTGAGAAAAAAGGGGGGGAGATGGCATACAAGAGAGAGGGAGCAAAGGGAGGCACCGAATCGGAGGAAGAAGGGCAACTCGTGGTGGAAAAGTACCACCGTTCTGACAAAAATGGGAATCATATATTGGAGTAGGAGGCGCTCGGTGGTGACTCCCTTTCGCAAGAGGCTGCTGCGCATGGAAGAGAGGGGATAGAGAATCAACCAAGCAGAGGGTTGGGACTACTTCGAGGATGAATACAGTGGTGCACTTATTGGCAGACTAGATTGCTACTGGCATTGAGAACAACACGAAAATGTTCGTCTGAGTGGTGACCTTGAAAGAACAACTCCTTTAGAGGGCATATTCAGAGAGGAAGCTTGAAAGAGGTGTTTTGGAGCTCTTGCTAGCAGATTGTGCATAAGCTGCTGGGATCAATTTTTTGAGGAAGATAGAGGGTGCTTGTTTGTGGTGGATTCCGGAAGGTTTTTAGCTTTTGGCAACTGTGGGGCATCTCGGCATTGATCTGCTGTTGGGTTTGCTAGGGAAAGGGAAGAAGCAAGCTGGGGGTTTTCGGGGCTGACTTTGCTCTGACCACATATAGCAGGAGGAAGAGTCTCTTCCTTGGGGACTCCAATAGAGGAATACACAGCTCCGGGTCGGTATTTACTACTCCTTCTCCATAGGAGAGGAGATGTTCCAACAGTTTGGAAGGGAAATGAGTAGGGAAGTGTGGTTGAGCAGCAGAAGAAGGGGAGAGAATTAAGTCCCTTGGAAAAATAGAGGGTATTTGCACGTTCTATGTGGGTGTGGGGCTCTGTTCCTTGTGGATGATTTTTCAGGTGTTTGGGCGGTTCATGGATGCAGTTAAACAACAGGTTTGAATAGATGTGCAAGGATGGGTTGCAGGTTTTCAAAAAAATCTCCCACATGAGTTACCGCTCCCGTGCTAAGAGGTACATGAGAGGAACCAGGGCTATTGTGTCGAGGGAATGGTAGAACCAGATGGGGAAGAGCCATCTCTCTGCAGGGTCCCTGGCAGGTCACCAAAAGGGGGAAGAACTCTCTGAGCTTGCATGTGCATCGAAATCAATGGTTGAAGAGAAAAAGAGGGTTCCACATGTCTGATACATGTAGATGTTGGAAAAGCGGAGGTAATAGTCCTCTGAAGAAGCTTCTCATTGTCTTGGTTATGAGGAATCATAACAATTCTTAGTAAATGTAGGTATACGACCCGTAATACATCTCTTTCTTGTTTGTAGTGGAACAAACCAATATAATGATTGCCTCATAATAGAGAAGAAACACTAGAGGGTGCTCATCATACTTCCTTATCTCTACATGATAGCATGGTTGCAAATAGTTGTATTTCCCTTTTGCAATCTACATCATGGCATAATAAACTTCCATGTCCTATTTTGTCAACCATTATCAAGCTCTTGGTGCAGTGTTCTTTTATTGTTTTCTAGCACTCATCTTGTACCCTAACCCGAGATGTTGAGTATCCTTAAATGGTCACATTATTAGCTACACATACACATTCTTAAAGCAGAAGTGATCTCACCATGCTTCATAGTTGCATACGTATCACGCTTACTATATTCAAGTCCAAAATGTTAATGGAAATGGGATGGGTTAGATATTCATGATCATATCTATTATGTGTATTAACACCAAGAATGAATGCGAACATAATCAGCAAGGCTTTGCTGGGAATTTAATGAATGAATGCATGACTTTAGACACCTATAGTTTGTTTATGTGATGCTTATGATGTGTTCTTCTTATATGAGACTATGACAAATGACGTTTTCTGATGCAGTGGTCATAATATGTTTAGGACAAGTTATTAACAAATATTTCACGAGTTGTTTCGAAACATCACTTGTTGTGATCATTGAAGTTTATGTTAAAATAAATGACGCAAGGCATCCTCAAACCTTGCATGTCATGAATCCTAGCAGAGTAGTTGTTGCACCTTTGGATTTTGTAACATATGCTCTAGAGACATGAGAGAGAGAGAGACACTCTCCACTATTTATCTAAGCATTCAAAAATTTGGATACCATAGAATTAGAAGTGCACACATGATAATAGTGTGGTCTTTCTTAGGAATTCTTTCTTTAATGCTCACCAAGGAAAGACACACATGTACTTACAAATCCATTGAGAATCTATATGTGATATTTGATGGAGAGTGTTAATCTCCAAAAGAACAAGTTGACCTTGAATTTAGATCACCTCTATATCAAGATCAACTGTAGACTCCACCTAATTTAGAGAACATTCACCAAATTATCAGAAAATTGATTATTCTGAAAAATTCAACTTCTCAGAAAAGTCTGCTTCAGATTAATCACTCATTGACTAATCAATCCTGTAAAGTTTTTGATAAAACTTTGCACAACACTTTGCCTTGAGATTGCGCAACTTTTCCAAGTTAAATCTCTGCAAATGATTTAGTATACTCTGAGAAATCATACAAACAAGTTACCTATGTATGAAACACCTTCTCTGTAGTAGCGACTTTGACACCTGCAACTTCTTAGCTACAGTTCTCCCAATGTCGAACCCGTTTGATCAAGATCTTTTAGCCATAGATGGCTTACCTTCCAACTTAGATTTTAAGCCCTCACTTGTGTAAAACTTTACACCACACACTGAGTAATGTTCATTTCACTGAACATGAAATCTGTGCCAGTTTTGTCGACTCTCAGACCATCTTCACATATGAATGTTCCTAAACTAAATTCTCTCAACCTGATCAAAATTAGTCTCTCAAATTCTAGCCATAGATAGATTAGCTATGGACTTAGATACGTGCAGAAGGATTTCTCAAAAGATTAAACACAGAAGGAGCAGATAGCAAAATATCGGGCGCAAGTTTTCTTGATTACTCAGAAAAATTACATCTAAGTGAAGTTGATGAATTCAACTCACTTCTCATGTGTCTAATGACACTCTCTACTATTCCTTTCTCTCTTCCTATTCTCTATTCTTCTTCTGCTCTATTTGCCCTGACATTTTTCCAAAGTATTTATAGATGAATATATACAAGTTTATGACTAGACAAAAGTATAAGTCAGCTAATGTACATATGTGTACATATCTTTGGATTTCTGAATATGTCCTTCCTTCAACCTTCTGAATTTGTTATCTTCTTAACTCCTTGACTTCATTTCTTCATAATCCTTCAATTGATGATCGTCATGCACCAACAGCTCCCCCTTAATCATTAATTGAGGTTCTTCTCTATCTTCTTGATTCCTGCCATATCCTTGAATCTTTGTAGCTTTGGTCCATCTAGACTTTTTGTCATCATATCTGCAAGTTGATCTTTTGTAGGAGTGTGTATGACTTCAATCTCCTTATCAATGACCTTCTCTCTCAGAAAATGATACTATATTTCAATATGCTTAGTTCTAGCATGAAGCACAGGATTAGCTGCCAAGTATAGAGAACTCATGTTGTCTCCACAAACAATAGGAGTACCTTGAACCACATCAAAAACCTTCATAAGTGTCTTTAGCCATATTACCTCCTTTGCAGCTTCCACCATACCTTTATATTCTGCTTCTGTAGATGACAAAGCAACTGTATGTTGCTTCTTAGAACACCATGAAATCAATTTGTCTCCTACATAGCACAAATATCCATGTGTTGATCTTCTATCATCTACATTACCTGCCCAATCTGCATCACTATAAATTTTCATTCTTGTATCAGAAGTAAATCCATAGTACAACCCTTCTCTGAGTGTACCCTTGATGTACCTAAGTACTCTTTGTCCTGCAATCCAATGTTCTTTTCTAGGACAATGCATAAATTGTGAAAGCACACCAACTGCATATGACAAATCAGGCCTTGTCAATGTAGCATAAATCAAGCTACCAACCAAACTTTGATAGAGTTTCATATCTCTGAACTCTTCTCCTCCAAACCTAGACAATTTATGGTTCACTTCCAAAGGTGTAGGTGCAACCCTGCAATCTTCCATTTTAAATTTGGTTAGCAAATTTTTAAGATACCTTTCTTGGGTCACATATACTCCATGTTGAGTATAAGAAATCTCCATTCCCAAAAAGAATGATAGGTTTCCCAAATCATTGATTTTGAACTCTTTCTCCATCTGCTTCTTGATCATCTGTATCCCTTTATCATCTGTTCCTGTAAGTATTATGTCATCAACATAAATACAAACATAAATGAATCCATCTTCACTTGCTTTGACTAGCAAGCTACTATCTGCCTTTGATGCTTGAAATCCAAGATCATTCAAGAATTTTACAAGCCTATAATTCCATGCCCTTGGGGCCTGCTTTAATCCATACAAAGCTCTCTTGAGCTTACACACATAATTTGGACTCACTTGATCTTTGAACCCATCTGGTTGCTCCATGTAAACTTCATCTGAAATGTAACCATTCAAAAAGGCATTTTTAACATCTAACTGAGATAGCTTCCAACCTTTACAAGCAGCAATTGCTATGAGGGTTCTGATGGTTGTCATTTTTGCCACAGGACTATAAGTCTCATCATAGTCCACTCCATATGTCTGTGCATACCCTTTCACAACAAGTCTAGCTTTGTATCTAGACACACTTCCATCTGCAAATCTTTTTGTTTTGTAAACCCACTTACATCCAATAATTTTCTGGCTATTAGGTTTAGGAACCAAATCCCAAGTCTGATTCTCTATCAATGCATCATACTCCTCTTGCATAGCTTCTTCCCAATTTCTCTTGCCTTTGGCTTCATCATATGTAGATGGATCTTCATCTGCTTTTACCAAATAAGCATAATCTTTAGTAGTCAAGAATGAGGTGTCATAGCTATACCTTGTAGGTTGCCATTTGTGCCTAGATGACCTCCTAACTTCTGCACTTCTTGAAGTCTCTGGTTCATCACATTCTGGATCAAACCTTGGCCTCTCTTCAACTTCAACCTGTACTTCATTACTCTCATTTTCATCAATTAATTGAATCTTTGCTTTACCTTTCCTTTGATCCACTACTTCTTCAACATCTGCATGTACATTGTATTTACCTGCATACCAAGTACCTTGTTCATCAAATGTAACATCCTTGGATACAAGAAATTGCTTTGTGGATAGACTCCACAACCTGTATCCCATTTGCTTATCATCATAACCAATGAATACATACTTTTCTGCCTTAGGCTCCAACTTATGCCTCAATTGAGATGGCACATATGCATATGCCAAACATCCAAATATTCTGCAATGATCCAAGGTAGGTTTCTTACCCCACCAAGCTTCATATGGTGTCATACCTTGCAAAGCTTTACAAGGCAATCTATTGACCAAATAAGTAGCTGTGTTTACAGCCTCTGCCCACAAATAATTTGGGCAATTCTTCTCTTTCATCATGGACCTTGCAAACTCAACAAGAGTCCTATTTCTTCTTTCTGCTACCCCATTTTGTTGAGGAGAGTACCTGCAAGTAACTTCTCTCTTTATACCTGCATTCCACAAGTAATCATTGAATTCATTTGAAAAATACTCTCCCCCTCCATCTGACCTTAGTCTCTTCAATTTTTGACCTGTAATCCTTTCTGCATATGCATGATAGTGTTTAAATGTATTAAACACTTCTGACTTTTCTTTAATCACATAAATTGTGATCCATCTGGTAGCATCATCAACATATATGACATAATATCTTGAACCATTTATACTAAAGTCCTTTGAAGGACCCCACACATCTGTATGCACCAATTCAAGTCTTTCTGAATACATAAACCCATGCTTGGAATAGGATTGCTTATGAGCTTTACCTAATTGACATGCCTCACATCTGTATGTCATGTGTTGACCTGCAATGTTAGGCAATCCAAGCACTGAATCATTGTTAATCATTTCTTTAATACCTCTCTCATTGAAGTGTCCAAGTCTTTTGTGCCAAAGATCCAATTCTGACACCTTCTGCTCTCCATATGTGAACATAGCATGTCCAACATTTCCTTGTACCTTCAATGTGAAGAGCCTTCCTTCTTTCTTTCCTGTAACAACCTGTTTATACCCTTGACTAGGGTCTTCAACATAAACTCCATCATTGGTGAACCTTACCTCATATCCTTTTTCCACAATTTGACCTACACTGATCAAATTCTTTGGGATTGTGGGAACATAAAGTACCTTACTCAGAAGAGTGCTCCCATCCTTAGCTTTGACTGAACCAATTGACTTTACCTTATGCTTTGTATTATCACCTGTCTGAACTGTATGATTAATTGCATTATGATCTAGGTCAGTCATCAAAGCAATATTTCCACTCAAATGATTACTACATCCTGAATCAATATAAAACACTCTCATGTCCTCATGTGAGGTTTCATATGTTGCATTCATAATGAGAGTCGAGTCCTCCTTCTGATCTGATGCATAGTTGTAGTAGGTGTTATTATAGGATTGATTTTGGAAGCTTCTTCCTCCACCTCTTCCAAAAGAATTCCTACCACCTCTACCTCTGAAATTTCCTCTTTGAAATCTACCACCTCTTGCTCTTTGATTAAAATTCTGATAATTACTATTATTCTGATTATTGTGCCAAAAATCATGAGATAGATGATTGGTCTTACCACATATCCAACAAGCTCTTGCATTATCTTTGTTGTTTCTGCCTCTTCCTCTACTTCTGCCATTTCCTTTTCCTCTTATGAAATTTGCTTGGTTTGAAGTACCTTCTTCTTCACCTGATTGTTGCTTCCCTTTGTTAGCTTTCTTCTTGTCTTTAGAGTACATTGCATGACCTGCACTCTTATCAACATCTCCTTTGATATCATTCTCAAAAGTTAGCATATGACCTAACAATTGACTCAAATCAGGAGTAAAGTGATCTAATGAAAGTTCTGTAGATAAAATGAAAGGCTTCCACTTCTCATCTCCTCTTAGCCCTGTGAGAATTTGTCTTACCAATTTGTCTTCTTCAATATCTTCATCCACTGCACCTAGAGAATCTGCAATATCCTTCATCTTTGTCACATAATCAGAGATTGACTGTGAGGCCTTCTTCTTGAAGGTAGTAAATTCTGCCCATAGTGAAGCCTTCCTTGATTTGGTTGTGTTTTGGAAATGCTCCTCCAAAGCATTCCAAATGTCACATGCACTTTCAAGTCCTCTAATGTGAGGAAGCAAATAGTCATTGACTGCCATGTAGATTATGCTTCTTGCTTGAGCATCCTTCTTCATCCAATTCTTCAAGTGTGCAAGCTCCTCCCTAGTTGGAACACTAGGATCTCTGAATTCTGGCTTTTCTTCATCTCCTGTGATGTATCCTATCAGATCTCTGCTCATAAGATGAGCTTCCATCCTCATAGACCAAGCTGGATAGTTCTCTCTATCCAACTTTTCAATTTGGAGACTATCCCCCATTATTTCTTTACCTGTATTGTCAACTCTTTAATCTTTATGAGAATTAAATGTACCTTGACTTTGAATCTCGCTCCTTCTGATCCTTTTGATAGCTTCAATGTATCTACCTTCAAGTTTTCTTCAACCTTTATCCTTTTGCACCTTCAAGATGTAAAGATTTGTATTTCTGTAGTAGTCGGAGTCTTCTTCACTTCAATTTTGACACAACCTGCTCTGATACCACTGATGGAGAGTGTTAATCTCCAAAAGAACAAGTTGACCTTGAATTTAGATCACCTCTATATCAAGATCAACTTTAGACTCCACCTAATTTAGAGAACCTTCACCAAATTATCAGAAAATTGATTATTCTGAAAAATTCAACTTCTCAGAAAAGTCTGCTTCAGATTAATCACTCATTGACTAATCAATCCTGTAAAGTTTTTTATAAAACTTTGCACAACACTTTGCCTTGAGATTGCGCAACTTTTCCAAGTTAAATCTCTGCAAATGATTTAGTATACTCTGAGAAATCATACAAACAAGTTACCTATGTATGAAACACCTTCTCTGTAGTAGCGACTTTGACACCTGCAACTTCTTAGCTACAGTTCTCCCAATGTCGAACCCGTTTGATCAAGATCTTTTAGCCATAGATGGCTTACCTTCCAACTTAGATTTTAAGCCCTCACTTGTGTAAAACTTTACACCACACACTGAGTAATGTTCATTTCACTGAACATGAAATCTGCGCCAGTTTTGTCGACTCTCAGACCATCTTCACATATGAATGTTCCTAAACTAAATTCTCTCAACCTGATCAAAATTAGTCTCTCAAATTCTAGCCATAGATAGATTAGCTATGGACTTAGATACGTGCAGAAGGATTTCTCAAAAGATTAAACACAGAAGGAGCAGACAGCAAAATATCGGGCGCAAGTTTTCTTGATTACTCAGAAAAATTACATCTAAGTGAAGTTGATGAATTCAACTCACTTCTCATGTGTCTAATGACACTCTCTACTATTCCTTTCTCTCTTCCTATTCTCTATTCTTCTTCTGCTCTATTTGCCCCGACATTTTTCCAAAGTATTCATAGATGAATATATACAAGTTTATGACTAGACAAAAGTATAAGTCAGCTAATGTACATATGTGTACATATCTTTGGATTTCTGAATATGTCCTTCCTTCAACCTTCTGAATTTGTTCTCTTCTTAACTCCTTGACTTCATTTCTTCATAATCCTTCAATTGATGATTGTCATGCACCAACAATATTTGTGTTGGTCTTGAGGAATTGAATTTTTTAAATCAAGGTCACTTTTTTGGCACTCTGTGTGCACCCCTACGCACGCAAGAACCCGATGACAATGGGCATGTTGCTTTAGTGTATAAACCAATACTAGGTCTCCCTCATTCGATCCTCTATCCTTGACGTGAGTATCAAAGTATGACTTTTGTCTTTTCCTTGCAGTCTAGATGCATGGTGCCGGTCCTAGCGTGGTCTCACCTAAGCGTTCTATATAAAATATGGTGGAGGACAACTCATGTCCATTCCACTCGTGCTCTTGTGCTACTTTAA
This sequence comes from Ceratopteris richardii, assembly GCA_020310875.1. Lineage (NCBI taxonomy): Eukaryota > Viridiplantae > Streptophyta > Polypodiopsida > Polypodiales > Pteridaceae > Ceratopteris > Ceratopteris richardii. The sequence continues at coordinate 2,422,164 of CM035438.1, forward strand.
AAGTTGAGATCACAAAGTCTAACTATTGAACTGAAAGAAGACACTCCTAATCTACTACTAATCATACATTAATTAAACTAAGGAGGAAGGAAAAGAAGATAAGAAAATATGATGAATTAAATAAATAGAAATGAACTTACAAAGAATGCTCTATGAGCATGGAGACTCCATGAGGAGAGAATGCGCATTCTTGGCAATGGGCTAGAGTGAATAAGCTTATGGGGAATGAAGGGTGGCCTTGCTTATATGGAGTTTGGGAGAATTGCATTACATGTGGGATAAATGGACTTACATGTGAATGATTCTAGCTTTGGACAAAAGGGTGCAGCATGGAACTCTCAACACCCTCCCTCCATGTGATGACCCTCTTGTTTTTAATATGGGGGACTAGTGAAATCTTGGATCACTTAGTCCATTGGATTTTATGATTTACGGAAATATGGGGTCCTTAGACATAACTTGGACATATGTCATCCAAGTGTGGGACATATGACAACCCTAGGTTTTTAATTCCATGGACATATGGGATCCATGGTGTGTGGGACATATGGCATCCCTAGGATCTTGCGACATATAGGATCCCAAGACATATACTTGGACATTTGGGATCCAAGTGGTTTGTGGGATCTATGGACATATGGGATCCCTAGACATACAAGTGGGTTTACATCATGGGGTAGGTAGTGCTTATGGAACCATTTTCCACCAAGTAAAAACAATTAACCTATGCTCTGATACCATGCTGAAATGAAAGAAGACACTCCTAATCTACTATTAATCATACATTAATTAAACTAAGGAGAAAGGAACAAAAGATAAGAAAACATGATGAATTAAATAAATAGAAATGAACTTACAAAGAATGCTCTATGAGCATGGAGACTCCATGAGGAGAGGATGCACACTCATGGCAATGGGCTAGAGTGAATGAGCTTATGGGGAGTGAAGGGAGGCCTTGCTTATATGGAGTTTGGGAGAATCACCTTGCATGTGGGATAAACACACTTGCATGTGAATGATTCTAGCTTTGGACAAAAGGATGGAGCATGGAACTCTCAACACTAATAGTAACACAAAATTTTGTTTGAAGACGATCTAAAATGGGGTGGCATTGAGTACCATTCTGTAGACAACTCGGTAAGCCCAAATAGCATGATGAAGTTGTTTATCCCAATCAGATCATTTATTATTTAGCAATTTTATCAATACATTACATAGGATCTTATTTGTGCTCTCGGCTTGTCTGTTAGCTTGTGGATGATAGGGGGTAGACTTCTTATGTATCACTAAGATTTCTTGAAGAAGGTCTTCAATGACTTGATTTAAGAAGTGCATACCTCTATCACTTACTAACTCTATTGGTAGCCCATATTTGTTGAACATGCTCTCGAATAAGAACTTAGCCATCATTTGAACATTGTTCTTTGACATGGCTTTTACTTATACCCACTTTGTAAGGTAATATCTGGCTACAATAATGTACTTTGCATGGGAGTTTCTAACTCAAGGTTAATAAGACGTATAATGTCTATACCCCACTTCAAGAATGTGGGTCCTCTCATCATTGACCTCAAAGGCATCTCAGATTGTCAAGTATTTTGATTCGTGAACACAAAATCTTAAGTAACCATCTTTTACTCTTCAGTATAGGTGGTCTCCTACTAAGGTGTAGTCCTGAGCCTCTTGCTCCATGCTTTGTTTTCTTTCTAGACTAGCCTTGCTCGGCATTGTTCTCAATTTCATAAACTCTACCAATGGAGCACTCCATTCTAGAGTTAATGATACATGATAAAGGGTAGAAAACTCCACTGGGTCTCTTCTAGCACATTGGAAAATTCTTAATACTTTCATCTATTTCTTTGTCCAAAGTAGGCCAATACACTCCTAGACATTTTAGATTCTACAATGTTTGTTGTTTAAAATGGTGATTTTATAGCAATCCTTCATGGTCGTGTTGCAACCAACTGCTATGTTCATCCTCTTGGACACAACAAGCTAGTACACCTTCTCTATCTTGTTTGTACATACTTCTTGCCAATATTTGATATTTTTGTGATTTTATAGTTTCATCTTTGTTTGTTTTCACATTTGTATTTGCGGGTCTAAAGGTTAGGATAGATACCAACTTATTTGCCCACATAAAATCAACTTCTTAATTGAACACATAGGTGTTAGGAAATTCATCATACACTCCTTGCACTGACTTTCCTGGGTGATGCAAGAAAGGTAACCTGCCCTGAGGTTCTACCTTTCCTAACAAACACTTCAAAGTTGTATTCAAATAGTAAGATGAAGCATCTTATTAAGAGTCTTGTACTGCAAGGTTTATTGACCAAATATAATAAATCTTGATGATCACTGAAAAAATTGAACTTGTTGGCCAATAGATAGTGTCTAAACTTCTTCACAACATATACCATGCCTAATCCTTCTCTCTTGATTGTTGTATAGATTTGTTCAGCTGTGTTTACCTGTGTGCTATCATATGCTATAGGCAAATCTAGATTTCCTTCACCTGGGGGTTGTGCTAGCACACATCCTATTGCATAATTGGATGAATCTACATGGACATGGAACATTTTATTCCAATCAAGAGTGGTCAATATTTGTGCAATGCGCAAATGTCTACTCATGTCATTGATGAAATTTTTGGGTTCATCCTTCCACTCAAAATTTTTCAATAGAGTGTAAAGATGTTTGGCTATATTTGCATACATGTGGATAAGCATGCAATAATATCCACAATGGCCCATAAAGGCTTGTACCTTTTTAATGTTGCCTTACCTTGACAACTCCAATATGGCTCTTAGTTTGTCCTCATCTATTGATATTCCATTTTTAGAAACAATACGACCTAAGATCTTACCTTAACATACCATGAACACACTTTCTTTTTTGGTTTCAAACAAACTCGACATTCTCTACACTTGTTGAAGATCTGTCTAAGATTTAGGGTATGGTTTCTTCTTCCTTATAATTGAGCACATAAATTATCCACATATACTTCGAAGCTCTTTTGCAAGATATCTTTGAAGACATGACACACAAGCCTTTGGAATGTTGCGGGTGCATTGGTGAGCCCAAATGGCATCACACAAAATGCAAAGATTCACCACTTTGTATCAAAGGCCGTTTTGTGTTGATCTTCTAGGGCAATGGCTACTTGATTGTAACCTGAAAAGCCATCAAGGAAGCTATGAACTTCCTTGCCTACAACACGCTCCAATAAATGTTCATGGATTGGAAGTGGATAGCTATCTCTCATCATAGTGGCATTAATGTTTTTAAGGTTAATATACACCTTCAACCTTTCGTTCTTCTTGGGCACCACTACAATGGGAGACACCCATTTAGTATGCTCAATCTCATAGATAAATGTATCTTCAATTAGTTTGTCAATTTCTTCTTTTATTTTGCTTGCATAAGTGTCATTATATGTGTAGGGCTTCTGTTTGGTGGGCTTGGTGTCAACCATCATGGGAATAGTACGAGATAATATTTTTGGACCTACTCCCTTTATGTATCTATATGTCCAAGAAAACATATCCCTATATTCCCTTAATAAACCTACAAGCTCTACTTCTTCTTCTACACTTAGGCCTTCTCCTATGTACGTACATCACACTTTGTTCTCTTCAATGGTTAGTACTAATTTTTTAGTCTTTTCATTATTACCATGTGCTTCTCCTGTGATGTCCTCTCTTTTAGGCATTGGTACCAATTTCTTTGGTCTTCAACTTCATATTTCTTCAAATTCTCTAGTACTTCAAACAATGATTCCTCCTTTGCTTGTTTCACTACTTTCTTCTTCTTTTGCCTACCTTGACTTTCCTCCCTTGAATTTATAGTTTTAATGCTTGTGAGAGGTTCTTCTTCTTTTTGGGTAAATACTCCTACATTTTCTAGATAGTGCTCCACTAAGTCAAAGCAGCTATCCATCACAATGGACTCTAGATCACTACCGTCCTCTCCTTCTTCTATGTCCTCATTAGATTCACACTCCCCTAGCAAGGGTTCACACATGAACAAAGTTTTGACCTTCGGATTCTGTAGACGTACGTATACAGAGGATAGTACAGAAACAAGATCTCACAAAAGTATCGAGAAAATAGAAAGAGACAAGAGACTTCATACCAGATTGGATACAATCTCTCCCCACATACTCTAATGGATGAGTCTATCAGAGCATGTGGCTATCCTTCTATAATCATCCTAACTTGATGAAAATAATATTATTGGTTGCTTCTTTCATGACCATGAAACAAGTTTTGAACCTACAAAGAAAGATATCCTGATGTGATTCTCCCATCATCCTTGAAGCCTAGCCAATCTACATAAGAATATATTCAAATATTTAAATAAGAGCTAAAAGAATAGAAAATGGCTCACAAATGAAATTATGTGAACTTCCTATAACAATCTTTGTGCGAGAAATTTATCCCTCCATAAGAAATATAATATCTATCCATCCTCTTAAAACTTTGATCTCCATCATAGTAATCACCATCATATAATGTGGATATACACATAATCCCCTATCAATAATAAATTCTCTCTAACATAAGAAACAGAAGAGCGATAGTCATAAATCACATGCATGAGTGGTAGGCATCTATGGGTTAATGTAATCTGAAGGCATTCAAATACTCTACAAATGCTTTCTCATCATGCAAGGATTAAACCCACATGCACATGCATGTATGTCATCAACCATGTTGAAAACATGTTCTTAACATAACTAGAAATCCAAACCAAAGGCATAAATACGAGTTCAATAATGGTTCCCAAGATCTTTTTGAGGAAGCCTCAAACTCCTCAAGGCCTTGAAGAATGTTTATGACCAGCTTTTTTCATCCTTTCCAAGACCATATCCATGCCATGTTCTTAACTGATGACCTATATAATGTTTTAAACCTACAGTAGGCGTGTATACAAGCAATCAAAGAGTTTATATACAAGTTATACAGCTTTTATCCATATACATTTTCTCTTTATGTTTTTCCAATCTATTACATGATATGAAAACCAACTATGGGTATTCTAATCATGCTCATAATCATTGTCCGATTGGAATCAACTAAGGATATTGGGAGAGTCACAATCCATGTCTAATTGTATCCTATATAACCGTTGAAAACTTTAATAGTGTAAATAAATGTCCATAAAGATACATCTAGATATCTTCTAGTCATCCCAAAATTCTCCTCATAGAATTTTTAATAAACCAAAATTCCTCCAAAAATGATAAGAGGATATGAAGATATGCCCCCTTGAATGAAAATGGTCCTATGTTGGTAGCCAATTAACCAACCTTTCAACTTTTCAAGTTCTAATGGATTCCTTTGCCGACAATGAGTATTCCACCCTAAGCAATCTCAGACACAAGTTGAATGCTTCCTCATCAATCATTAAAAAGCTAATCACCAGGTGATATTCTAACATAACTCGCATATTTTTTATTTATGAAATCTCTCAAGAATAGCTTTGGAATGAAACAGAACGCATGTCAATCCAAGTCCCAAATGTGAAGATATTCCTTAGCTAATATAGTAATATCAAATTGGATGGTTGGTGTGGAGATGTTCTTCCCCAATCCAAAGGGGGGGGTGTGACTATTAGATCCTTAGATCTTCCAAGATACCCTGGGATTTTCCTCACACCCCATAAGATTTCCTTCTCATTTGGATTAGTAATATTTGGCAAAATATCTTGGTTTTCCATGATCTTATCATTCACCATTGGATGCTTCAGTTGTTATATTCTAACTCTTCCTCTTGATCCATAGGTTTTATTGAAGTTGTCTTGGTGGTATGAGCTTGTGTTTGATCTTTCTCTTCCCCCATACAACGTTTTAGACCTACACTAGGTAGTGGGCACATATACAAACCCTCAAAGAGTTTCTATACAAGTTATATGAATCTTAGCCATATACCTTTTCTCTTGATGGCCTTTTTTCCAATATTTTACATGATATGAAGACCTGTTATGGGTAAACATAGTTATAATCATTTTCTAAGTGGAATCAACTAATTTGGATATTGGGAGTGTCAGAATCCATCTCTAATCGAATCCCATGTACCCCTTGAAGACTTTTACAATGTGCAAAAAATAGACAAAAAACCAAATCCACATATCCTATAGTCATAAAATATGTATCCTTATAAACTTCATAATAAACCAAAAATCATCCGAAAGTGATAAGGATCTGAAGATATCCCCCCTTGAAAGCAAGAGATTCTATGTTGATAACCAATTACCAAACATTTGAACTTTGCAAGTATTGATGGAATTTTTTCACGTCCTTGGTAGAGGTCTATAAGCTCATGATCATATATATATATATATCCTTGGACATCTATGTATACTTAAGGTATATCACTTGGATGAATATTCCACCCTCAACATTCTCAAACACAAGTTGAGTTCTTCCTCCTCAGTCATTGTAGAGGTGACGAGACGGAAATCTTCTCACATAACTTCAAAACGTTTTATATGAATGGAGAATCTCAATATCATCTTTGCAATGAAGCAAAAAACATTGCAATACAAGTCCCAATGTGAAGATATTCCGTGTGGAATATAGTTATATCACCTATGGTGGATGGTGCGGAGATATTCTTCCCCAAGCCATAGGGGTGTGTACTATGAGGTCCTAGCATCTTCCAAGCTACCTTGGAAATTGGATTCACACCCCATCAAATTGCCTTCTCCTTTGGACTAGAAATAGTTGGCAAAGTATCCTCATTTTCCACAATCTTATAATTCATAATTGGATGCTTCACTTGTTATATTCCACCTTTTCCCATTGACCAATAGCTTTTATTGGAGTTGTCTTGGTGCCCTAAGCTTGATTTCGATATTCTTCTCCCCTTGCATTGGGACTTGTATCCACCTCTTTTTCCTTTGCCTCTTCTTGCATAGAAAACATGGTCTTTATTTCCTACTGATTTTGATACTCTTCACTTCATGTCTTCAATCGTCATGAATGTTGAAAATTGGCCAAAAACTAGCATGGAATACCTCAAATACATACAAGTGGTAAATCCTCTCCATCTTTCATCTTCTCATAAGCCATTGAGAGTTTAAGAAACCAAGCCTTCATCTTTAGTTGGGCTCCGAATTGAGCCTAGGGCATCTATAAACTCCTTAACCTTCAAACTGTACTTATTTATGTTAGTGCTTAATGCTAGCCTAAGATTATTTACTCATTCTTGAGCTTAATCTTCCTTGACTTGATGTAGGATGAGCACACCTCTCTAGGACCTCCCATACCTTTTGGATGTATCCAATTATTAAATGTTTCCAATCATACTATTGCCTATATGTTGGGGCAATATACATATATCCGTCCTATCATTTTCTATCTGGCTATTGAGAGATTTTAACTTGTCCACTGATCTCGATAATCCTTTCCCCATTAAATAGTTACTAACCCTAAATCTCCAAGGTTTTCTTTCTCTAGCTCTTCTATTTGTGCATTGTAAGATTTCATACTCAGCTAAATTGTCATACAATAACTCCTTAGGATGTGCATGGGAACCTTATGATGTATATATGTTACCTCTTTATAGCTTCTAGCTTGATACTCTTCAATTTTTGGATGTCTCTTTTGATCTAGACTCCTTTGAAGTCCCCTTTGCCTTCTTAGTTGATGTATGATTTTCTAGTTAGCACCTAGATATAGGTTTTTCAAGTTGAGACAAAATCAATCAAGGTGTGCCTTCAAGCAAATACTTTTGGAGATATCTGCATTTTACTGCTTACTGGTCTATCTCTACAGAGCCCCGAGAATTATGGGAATGTTCCAAAAATTGATGAAACTTGTTCTCAGTGCTCAGTCCAGTGTTTTAACTTGGATTGGGAAGCTTGCTAAGTCTATTTGCTATGCCCAAAAGGAATTTTTCTAATTCCTACCAGGTTGAGAGCACTGTTCATTTTTTCCAGCAGGTGTATGTCCAAAAATAGCAAGTTTTGGGAGCTAGTCATTTCGCAACTAGTCTGTCTTGACTTAAACTTTTGGGATACATGTTCCAAAGTACTTGGCTGATATTTTGGTGGATTTAGGAAGCTCAAAGGGTCTACTAATCAAGTCTGAAGTCTCAGTTGGCTGGTGTGAAGCTGGCTGTAGCAGCACCTACTCATCTTTGGATTGCATCCATCATCTCTCTTCACAGTGGTATCAGAGCATAGTCAAGCAACATGGGAGATGGATTTCCATCAACAATTGACAAATTGGATTGAAACAACTACCTAGCATGGTCTCTAAGGATGGAGGCTTACCTTCAAGGGAGGAATCTATATGGATTCTTATCCGGAGATGAAGCAATGCCAACCATGAGGAACAAAGGGCAACCATCACATGAAGAAGTGGAAGGACTTTCGAATTGGTGTTCGAAGGATGCACTTGCAAGGTCCTATATTCTAAACTCAATCTCTGATTTTCTTTTACCTCATGTCAAGGGATGCAAGACATCAAGAGAGACCTGGAATGCACTTGTTTCGTTCTTCTCTTCCAACACTCGAGCAAGGAAGAACCAATTGTGGATGGAGTTCACAACAATGAAGAAAAGCCCGAAGCAAAATGTGACTGATTATGTCACAAAGATGAAGGAGATTTTTGACCAACTTGGAAGCATTGGAGAGGTAATTGAAGAGGAGCAAATCATAAGAAAAATCATGAATGGAATCAAAGCAGAGGACAAGTGGGAGTCATTCATAATAGCCATGGATTTATACATGGATATGCATGTACCCGACCTCAACACACTCATGGGCCAACTCTTCACTCATGAAGCAAAGATTAGCAAAGGTGGTGAGTCCTCAAGAGGTAATCAAACTTCTACATTATATTCTGATAAAGCTAAGGTCAAGGACAAGTCAAAGAATAGGAAGAATGAAGATGAAGGTAGATCTTTCCAAGCAAACTTTGCAGGTAGAGGAAGAGCTAGAGGAAGAGGCAGAGGTGGAAAGCAAGGCAGGGGGAGATTCCAATCATCTCAACCTTGCAACATATGTGGCTTATCTAACCATACTACTGAAGAATGTTTCAGGAACCCGAGGAACTCAAGAGGAAGAGGATTCAATAGAGGTGGATATGGATCAAATAGAGGTAGATACAATGGAGGCTACAACAACAACAACTACTACAACAACAATTAAAACAACAACAACAACTATCAAAGTGGCCATAGAGGAAGAAGAGATTACAATAACTATGCAGAGGACCAAAGTCAAGAAGATTCATTATTGATTATGAATCTATCAACGAAGAAGGGTAAGGATGACGATCACATATTTTACATTGATTCGGGATGCTCGAACCATGTAGCAGGAAATGTGGCTTTACTTTCTGATTTGGAAGATCCTCATAACAAGCATGAAGTGCAGACAGGAGATGACACAAAGCACTCAGTGGAGAAGATAGGTAATGTGAAGACATCAGATGGGAATATGAACCTCTTAAGCAAAGTCTTGCATGTCCCTACAATTACCAAAAATTTAATAAGTGTTGGACAGATTGTTGAAAAAGGATTGCAGGTTAGGTTTAATCGATTTGGAGCATATGTTGAAGACCCAAGGCAAGGCTTTCAAAGGATTGCCAAAGGAGAAAAGACAGGAAGGCTTTTCACTTTTGAAGTGGAAGATACAAAGAACATAGCTTTGATTAGCTATGGATCTCAAACTCTAACAGAGTTGGAGATATGGCACAAAAGGCTTGCTCACATTGGTGAGAGGACACTCAAACAGATTTACAGGGACCAAAGTGTACTTGGTTTGCCTAATTTCACAAGGCAACACATGATTTATAAGTGTGAAGCTTGTCAACTCGGCAAGGCTCATAGACAACCTTTCAATAAGAAAGGATATATGTATCAAAATCCTTTGGATCTAGTGCACACAGATGTGTGGGGTCCAAGTAAGGAGCCATCTATATCAGGCTCAAGATATTATGTGTCTTTCATAGATGATTGTAGCAGGTGGACCATTTTGTTTTTCATGAAGCACAAGGATGAAGTGTTTAATTGCTTTAAGAAGTATATTGCTCTTGTTGAAAATCAAACAGGTAGGACTTTGAAAAGTCTCAGATCAGATGGTGGAGGAGAATACTTCTCTTTTGAATTTGATGCCTTCTTGCATGAAAGAGGCATTAAAAGGGAAGTCACTACAAGGTATACACCCGAACTCAATGGTGTAGCAGAGAGGAGGAACAGAGCTATTGTCGAAGCTGCAAGGTCCATGCTCAACGAAAAGGGATTGCCGAACTACCTATGGGTAGAGGCTATGTCGACAGCCACATATCTCATAAATAGACTTCCATCTAAGTCACTAGATGGAACCACTCCATATGAAGTGTGGAATGGAAGAAGACCTAGTCTAGAGCATTGCAAAATCTTTGGATGCTTAGCCTATGCTCACATTCCTTCTCAAGTAAGAGGGAAATTGGATCCCAAGGCAGAGAAGTGTGTATTTATTGGTTATGACCAAAACCAAAAAGGATATAGATTGTACAATCCAACCAATAAAGGATTTTCTGTGAGTAGAGATGTAATTTTTGATGAAAACAAATCATGGTTTGATGATGACAGGAAAGTGAAGCTGCCGTATGACTTGGATGAAGACTTTCCATCACTTCAACCAAAGGAGCCAAAGCAGATTGAAGAAAGTGATTCGGAGATTGACCTAAAGACTTGGAAAGACTAAAGCTATGGAAGAACAAAGGTAAAGCAAAGATGCAGGATGCTACATATGGACCGGAGAGCTCACATCAACCACTTAGAAGGTCTTCAAGGGAGAAGAAGAAACCAGAAAGGTTTGGTTATGATACTTCTTTGGTCACCAAGCACTCAATCTACATTGCAAAGGATTCAACCAATGAAGAACCTACCACATTCGAAGAAGCACAAAGCAAGAAAGCTTGGAGAGATGCAATGGATGAAGAAATGGAAGCCTTGAAGGAGAATGACACTTGGGAGCTTGTACCTAACAAGCCATCTATGAAGATAATCGGATCTTGATGGATATACAAAATCAAGAGGAATCCAGATGGAAGTATAAATAGACACAAAGCAAGGTTAGTTGCTAAAGGGTTTGCTCAAACCCATGGTATTGATTATGAGGAGACTTTCTCTCGTGTTGCAAAAATGCCTACAATTAGGGTTCTCATTAGTCTTGCTGCATCTAGAAATTGGAATCTTTATCAACTTGATGTAAAGAATGCTTTCTTGAATGGATGGATTTCTGAGGAAGTGTATATGGCACAACCTCCTGGATATGAGGATGCACATCATCCTAACAATGTATGCAAACTAAAGAAACCTTTGTATGGATTGAAGCAAGCTCCAAGAGCTTGGAATTTCAGACTGGTGACTTATTTGCAGGACCAAGGTTTCAAAGCTAGCAAGGCGGATACCTCTTTGTTCATAAAGAGGAATGGATCTGAAGTGATCTATTTATGTGTGTATGTTGATGATATTATTATCACAGGCAATGATCTTGAAGGAATCAAACAGGTAAAGAGTCAAATGAAGGAGGAGTTCAAAATAAGTGACCTCGGACCACTCACTTATTTTCTTGGATTGGAGTTGATCTACACAGATTCAGGTATATACATCACACAAAGGAAGTATGTCCATGACATGCTCGTCAAGTTCAAGATGGAAAATACCAAGTGTGCAGGTACACCTATGGAGCAAAATCATAAGCTTAGTGCTTATGAAGGAGAACCAATTGAAGACATCACAAGCTATCAAAGCTTGGTTGGAAGTTTGAACTATGCAACACTCACAAGGGTGGATATATGCTATAGTGTTAGCATATTGAGTCAGTTTATGCATAAGCCGAGAAGACCACATATGGAAGCGGCCAAGAGAGTCCTCAAGTACCTAAAGGGGACCATGAATGAAGGTTTGTTTTATTCATATACTTCAGATATTGAGCGAAAGGTCTACTCAGATGCAGATTGGGCCAGATCTAGAGATGATAGAAGAAGCACATCCGGATATATATCATTTGCAGGTTCAAAAATCATTTCTTGGTCATCAAAGAAGCAACCAACCCTCGCATTATCTTCTACCGAAGCCGACTATAGAGGTTTGGCTAACGCAACTCAAGAAATCATGTGGTTAAAGTCTTTGTACACAGATCTTGGACTTCCTTCTTCAACACCTCATATTTTTGGTGACAACACAAGCTCACTACATCTAGCAGCTAATCCGGTATACCATGCTAGAACCAAGCATATTGAAGTCCACTACCATTATGTAAGGGAGAAGCTAATGAGCAAGGATATTCAACTATCCTATGTCTCTACAGATATGCAATGTGCAGACATGTTGACTAAAGCTCTTGATGGTACAAAGTTAAGTAGATTCAAGTTGATGATTGGCTTGCAGGAAATCAAGGACAATTGAAGACTTATTTGAAGGCCAAGCATGTTAGGCTTGAGGGGGAGCTGTTGGTGCATTTTACCCAAGCCTACATGCTTGATATATTTTATATCATCCTCATTTGTAAGTCACATCAGTAGTCATGTGAACACCTCTTGTAAAAGAATTCATTTTTATCTCTTGTATTTGGAAAAAGAAAAAAGGAAAAGGATGGCTTACCTCATGCATGATGTAAAATCAAATTCATGGCTATAACTACCAAAATCACGAATTTTTGAGTTGAGGGAATATCTCCTAACTTTGGGGATCACTTTTAGGTGGAGCCATTCGAATTCGAATTCAAAACTCCCTCCAAGAATAGTTATAAAAGGAGCAAGAAGGAAGAGGCGATTAGCAAGCCTTGTACGTGACCACTTCATGTCATTTTGTAGAGATTGAAGAGCTTACTCCATATCTCTATCATTCTACTCCCATTGTGCAAAGATTCATTGCCAATGTGGTTGTAATCATATGTGAATCTATACATTTATCATCATCTACCTCTCTGTTTTGTTCTCTGCTATACTCACTCAGAGCAGTAACTTCAGAAGGTCATATCTCGAGTTCTACTGAACCTTTTTCAGTGATTTAACTTGCGTTGGATAGCTTGTACCGCCTACTTTGTGCATAGATATTTTCAAGGCTATTGGATGAATACGTTTGGAGATATCGGCATTTTAATGCTTACTGGTCTATCTCTGCAGAGCCCCGAGAATTGTGGGAATGTTTCAGAAATTGATGAAACTTGTTCTCAATGCTCAGTCCATCATTTGAAGTGTTTTAACTTGGATTGGGAAGCTTCCTAAGTCTATTTGCTATGCCCAAAAGGAATTTTTCTAATTCCTACGAGGTTGAGAGCACTGTTCATTTTTTCCAGCAGGTGTATGTCCAAAAATAGCAAGTTTTGGGAGCTAGTCATTTCGCAACTAGTCTGTCTTGACTTAAACATTTAGGATACATGTTCCAAAGTACTTGGCTGATATTTTGGTGGATTTAGGAATCTCAAGGGGTCTACTAATCAACTCTGAAGTCTCAGTTGGCTGGCGTGAAGCTGGTTTTAGCAGCACCTACTCATCTTTGGATTGCATCCACCATCTCTCTTCATAGTGGTATCAGAGCATAGTCAAGCAACATGGGAGATGGATTTCCATCAACAATTGACAAATTGGATCGAAACAACTACCCAACATGGTCTCTAAGGATGGAGGCTTACCTTCAAGGGAGGAATCTATATAGATTCATATCCGGAGATGAAGCAATGCCAACCATGAGGAACAAAGGGCAACCATCACATGAAGAAGTGGAAGGACTTTCGAATTGGTGTTTGAAGGATGCACTTGCAAGGTCCTATATTCTAAACTCAATCTCTGATTTTCTTTTACCTCATGTCAAGGGATGCAAGACATCAAGAGAGACCTGGAATGCACTTGTTTCGTTCTTCTCTTCCAACACTCGAGCAAGGAAGAACCAATTGTGGATGGAGTTCACAACAATGAAGAAAAGCCCGAAGCAAAATGTGACTGATTATGTCACAAAGATGAAGGAGATTTCCAACCAACTTGGAAGCATTGGAGAGGTAATTGAAGAGGAGCAAATCATAAGACAAATCATGAATGGAATCAAAGCAGACGACAAGTGGGAGTCATTCACAATAGCCATGGATTTATACATGGATATGCCTGTACCCGACCTCAACACACTCATGGGCCAACTCTTCACTCATGAAGCAAAGATTAGCAAAGGTGGTGAGTCCTCAAGAGGTAATCAAACTTCTGCCTTATATTCTGATAAAGCTAAGGTCAAGGACAAGTCAAAGAATAGGAAGAATGAAGATGAAGGTAGCTCTTTCCAAGCAAACTTTGCAGGTAGAGGAAGAGGCAGAGGTGGAAAGCAACGCAGGGGGAGATTCTAATCATCTCAACCTTGCAACATATGTGGCTTATCTAACCATACTACTGAAGAATGTTTCAGGAACCCGAGGAACTCAAGAGGAAGAGGATTCAATAGAGGTGGATATGGATCAAATAGAGGTAGATACAATGGAGGCTACAACAACAACAACTACTACACCAACAATTACAACAACAACAACAACTATCAAAGTGGCCATAGAGGAAGAAGAGATTACAATAACTATGCAAAGGACCAAAGTCAAGAAGATTCATTATTGATTATGAATCTATCAGCGAAGAAGGGTAAGGATGATGATCACATATTTTACATTGATTCGGGATGCTCGAGCCATGTAGCAGGAAATGTGGCTTTACTTTCTGATTTGGAAGATTCTCATAACAAGCATGAAGTGCAGACAGGAGATGACACAAAGCACTCAGTGGAGAAGATAGGTAATGTGAAGACATCAGATGGGAATATGAACCTCTTAAGCAAAGTCTTGTATGTCCCTACAATTACCAAAAATTTAATAAGTGTTGGACAGATTGTTGAAAAAGGATTGCAGGTTAGGTTTAATCGATTTGGAGCATATGTTGAAGACCCAAAGCAAGGCTTTCAAAGGATTGCCAAAGGTGAAAAGACAGGAAGGCTTTTCACTTTTGAAGTGGAAGATACAAAGAACATAGCTTTGTTTAGCTATGGGTCTCAAACTCTAACAGAGTTGGAGATATGGCACAAAAGGCTTGCTCACATTGGTGAGAGGACACTCAATCAGATTTGCAGGGACCAAAGTGTACTTGGTTTGCCTAATATCACAAGGCAACACATGATTTATAAGTGTGAAGCTTGTCAACTCGGCAAGGCTCATAGACAACCTTTCAATAAGAAAGGATATATGTATCAAAATCCTTTGGATCTAGTGCACACATATGTGTGGGGTCCAAGTAAGGAGCCATCTATATTAGGCTCAAGATATTATGTGTCTTTCATAGATGATTGTAGCAGGTGGACCATTTTGTTTTTCATGAAGCACAAGGATGAAGTGTTTAATTGCTTTCAGAAGTATATTGCTCTTGTTGAAAATCAAACAGGTAGGACTTTGAAAAGACTCAGATCAGATGGTGGAGGAGAATACTTCTCTTTTGAATTTGATGCCTTCTTGCATGAAAGAGGAATTAAAAGGGAAGTCACTACAAGGTATACACCCGAACTCAATGGTGTAGCAGAAAGGAGGAATAGAGCTATTGTCGAAGCTGCAAGGTCCATGCTCAACGAAAAGGGATAACCGAACTACCTATGGGCAGAGGCTATGTCGACAGCCACATATCTCATAAATAGACTTCCATCTAAGTCACTAGATGGAACCACTCCATATGAAGTGTGGAATGGAAGAAGACCTAGTCTAGAGCATTGCAAAATCTTCGGATGCTTAGCCTATGCTCACATTCCTTCTCAAGTAAGAGGGAAATTGGATCCCAAGGCAGAGAAGTGTGTATTTATTGGTTATGACCAAAACCAAAAAGGATATAGATTGTACAATCCAACTAATAAAGGATTTTCTGTGAGTAGAGATGTAATTTTTGATGAAAACAAATCATGGTTTGATGATGATAGGAAAGTGAAGCTGCCGTATGACTTGGATGAAGACTTTCCATCACTTCAACCAAAGGAGCCAAAGCAGATTGAAGAAAGTGATTCGGAGATTGACCTAGAAGACTTGGAAAGACTAAAGCTATGGAAGAACAAAGGTAAAGCAAAGATGCAGGATGCTACATATGGACCGGAGAGCTCACATCAACCACTTAGAAGGTCTTCAAGGGAGAAGAAGAAACCAGAAAGGTTTGGTTATGATACTTCTTTGGTCACCAAGCACTCAATCTACATTGCAAAGGATTCAACCAATAAAGAACCTACCACATTCGAAGAAGCACAAAGCAAGAAAGCTTGGAGAGATGCAATGGATGAAGAAATGGAAGCCTTGAAGGAGAATGACACTTGGGAGCTTGTACCTAACAAGCCATCTATGGAGATAATCGGATCTCGATGGATATACAAAATCAAGAGGAATCTAGATGGAAGTATAAATAGACACAAAGCAAGGTTAGTTGCTAAAGGGTTTGCTCAAACCCATGGTATTGATTATGAGGAGACTTTCTCTCCTGTTGCAAAAATGCCTACAATTAGGGTTCTCATTAGTCTTGCTGCATCTAGAAATTGGAATCTTTATCAACTTGATGTAAAGAATTGTTAAAGGTTATATTCGTCGTTTACTATTAACGTAACTGTTAACTGCCTGCCGCAGACATTAATTACTAATTCAAAACAATAACCCGTCGGAGACTCCCGAATCTGGTTTCACACCTGCGTACCAGATATTTCCGAGTCTCCCTCTTTCTCTGTACTCAATCTTACCGCAAAAACATAAACTAACTCGAGCCAAGTGGGTCCTTGGGAGTGGTAGGGGTCTGTTAGACACAGGCCCTGTACTATTTTCCCAGTTTCTCACTCAACAGTAGTTGTGGCTTTTCCGTCTTAGCTCAGTTTTCGCTCCTGAACAACTTCAATTAGACCAACGTACTGGACTCATAGTTCTCAGGCTGTTTCTGCCATAGTAGTTGAGCAGTAGTCTGAGATTGCAGTCCAACACCTTTAGTAACTTAACACACAATTCTTCTTATCAGTTCACAGACTTACCGTGTGTCTACCTTTCAATCCGTAATATCTACGGAGCGTAAGACGCATCGCAACCGTGTTACCATTCTACACGTACTTAGATATTACCGGCGTTACCTTGAACACAGACTACGATACCAACTCAGTCACTTACAGAGAATCATACCAACTCATGTCCATCCTTCACACTTACTTATTCCACCGCAGGA
Organism: Ceratopteris richardii; assembly: GCA_020310875.1. Classification (NCBI taxonomy): domain Eukaryota; kingdom Viridiplantae; phylum Streptophyta; class Polypodiopsida; order Polypodiales; family Pteridaceae; genus Ceratopteris; species Ceratopteris richardii. The sequence continues at coordinate 2,439,364 of CM035438.1, forward strand.
ATAGCAAATAGACAACACTCTAACACCTTACGCATAATCAAGACACCTCAACTCGTTACCGAACAGAATCTCACAATCGCAGTACCGACTCGTAACACCACAGTGTATCACACATACGCAACCAAATGATTACACAGAGAAGGCGCAACGAACAGGACAGAACCAAGACACTCTACTCATTTGCACACAGTAGAAGAAGTGAAGTAACCCCAAAAAAAACGGGAACTCTCACAATATACTCGCAACTTCCCAAAAAATGGGGACTCTCTCTGATGCCCTCTCGTCCCTTTTCATTGCTTTAAATAGAGTTTTGTTACAAGGCTTTACGCGAATCTTTCTTTACCGCGTACTTTCAGAAGGGTTCTTTCTACATTAAAAACCTCTGTCTAAGTACAATTGTCCTTTGTTCGGCGGCCGTCTAACACTGGAACGCACGGTGGACTCGAACCCACAAGTGCAATACTGTAGGTGATATCCTTTTGCCTGGGGCTATGCATCAGAAAGACTCAAGCTAATCGTTCATAATGTCCATATCCTGCTGGTGATTCTGCAACTATGTTCCAATCCCGAATATGTCACTGTACGTGGTAGGTCGTCTCTTTCTCCAGAATTTCCTCAAACTCGTATAGCTGGTCTAGTTGCCTCAAAGACTCATACTTTACATACTCGTATTCTTCAGGTGCAGCTCTTCCTTTAACTAGCTTTTTGAACATCTAAGCCCTTCTGAAAAACATGTCGATTTATACATATAATAAGAATCTACTCTTGATTTCGTTGTTACCTGGGCCCACCTTCTTGATCTTGTGCTTTAAGCGCTTCGTGTATGGAATCAAAGTACCCTCTGTGCTGTTGAATCCATGTCTTCTGCAGAAGTCATGTAACCATACAGTATCCTATCACCACCTGGCTGAGATATCCGTTTATAGTGTCTATCGGTCCATGCCAGGAATTAACTCCCCAATCCTTTCTGATCGCACTTGTTCTAGTGGCGGAACAAGTCCACTGTTCCCAGGGTAACTTAGCAAACTGTCGGAGTCCGGTCCTCTGGTGATGTTTGTTGAGGTTCTTGCGTTATCTTCGTCATCGACATCCTCACTAACATTCTCTGCTTTGACATTCTCCACCAAATCCTCGTCACTATCCTGTTCGTTTCGCCTTTCGTCTTCCGAATCGCTAGAAATGATCACTTCTCCCGAGTCGCTGGAAATGATCAATTCTTCCCCGAAGTCGTATTTGCACTTCGTCGCTCCCCGTCTTGCTTTCGTCTGCATCGGCACCATCCTTGACGCTACCTTGCTTCATCACCCTTTCCGGCCACCATGAAGAGCGTTGTCTTTCAGTCCTGTTCCCCACTAAGTCACACAGCGCAAGCCTAGTGGCTTGCCAGCTCGATCGAAGCCACTGTAATGTAGTATCGGTTGTAGTCACAACACGGTTCGGTGTAAGTGTGCGTTCCCGGGTATTCGTATTTATAAGTGCGAGACCTTGAGCTGCCAGTCGCTAGAATGATGGTATTCCATTCTGATATGACATTTTAGGCTGCTTACCGAGATTCTAGAATCAAGAATCATCATTCTGGAGATTGGTGCTGGACTTGGAACGTCTTTTACATGTGTGAAAGTATTATGCACAAAAAATCATGACTTTTAATACTAACTTTCGGACTTAGTATTATCGGGTCCTCGGGACTCGTACCCGCAAGTACCTACGGTTCGGATACTATACCTTCTAAGTACATACTTCTGGCAAGCCTAAATGTTCGGGTAATTTTCTTTTTGAGGGTTTCTAACATTTGTACTATGGTGGTAGGTTCTAATAATTGGGCGTCGGTTCTGACTGCACTGAGGGCTATGGCTTGATTTAACAAAATTTCGGCTTGGGTTTGAAGAAAAGCCTCCTGGAGATAAAAGTCGTTGGCTAGTGCCGCATCTCGGGCTGTCGTTATTTCCACCAGTTTGGTCTGCATTTCTCTGATGCACTCCTTCTGGTTGCGTATCTGGTTGTCGTTGCGTTCAAACTGTTGGTTTTGGAATGCCAGACTTTTCTGCAGTGAATCTCGTTCTCTGCGCGTCCTTTCAATATCCTTTTGGTATTGGCCTTCCTTTATTAATTGTTTTTTGAGAATGCTGTTGACCGCGTCGGCACATTCTTCGGCTCGCCGTAATCGTTCTTGAACTTCGGCAGCTTCTTTCTATTGCTCTTGCATCGTCTGGGTGGTTTCTTGTAATTGACGCTTCGTGTCTGCGATCAGTTCTTCGAGAGAGACGTTGATATTTTCTTGTTCTTGAAGGGCGGCCTTCAGTGTCCGAATTTCCTCATGTGCATCGTGTATGAGTTTGTCTTTAGCAGCTATCTGGTCCAGGGCTGCATCTCGTTGTTGTACTAGCGTCTGTTCTGTCGAAACTCGTGCTTCGAGTTCTGCTAGTTGTGCCCGGAGTTGATGATTTTCGGTCTTTACGGCATCAATTTCTTCCTGGAGGGGGGCGATGTCGGCTTCCAGGGTGTCTACCTTGTGCTGGTATTCGAGTTTCAGGTGGTCCGTGGCTACCGAAAATTGGGCGGGTAGCTGGTGTGATAACTGGATGAGGTACTGCCCCATGGCGGCAAGTTCCGAGAATGCGTTCTGTGGCGGTGGTGGTGGAGGACGACGAGGTTGAGAGGATGTGTCGGTGAGGAGTTGCTGGGAGTTTGGTGGAGAGTAGTTAGGGGAGGAAGAGGAAGATGCTGTGGGTTCATCGGTGGGTGGGAGGGGTGGTTCCGGTGGGGGTAGGGGTTTGGCAGGAGGTGATGTAGGGAGGACGGTGTCTGAGGGGTTTACCTTGGCGAGTGTTTCTGTCTGATTGATGGCGTCGATGAGTTGATCCAGGGATTTGGTGGCCGATTCCTGTTCATCCTGGTGCTGCTCCGATTCTTTTTCTGTGGATACTAGTTCCGTCTCTGCTTGATCCTGCTGGTCTGGTTGCTCCGCCGATGTTTCGATGTGTGTGGTGGTGTCGTGGTACGTTTCCTCTTGGTCATCTGGCTTGGTCTCCTGATCTTTTCCGGTGGATCCTTGGACTTCACTCTCCGAGGAGCTGATCCGAATTCGCTTGGTATGGAAGAGCTGATTAATTTCTTCGTCTTCTTCTTCACTGTCCTCGATTGGTTGTGCGGACTCTTCGTGTCGAAGTGCGGGGCCTGCGGGTGGGGGTTGTGCGGCGAGGATGGTTGGGAAGAGGAAGGAGATGATGTGTGGAAGGCGAGAGCGGGGGGTAGAACCCTTTTGGAGCTGTTTTACGATAGCTACACATTCTTTATGGATTCTATGGAAAAAATAGGAGGCAAAATTTACAGGTTCGCGGGCAGCTAAATCTAAGGCGGAGTAGAAGGGGCGAGAGATGCCATATGTTCGTTTCTGCAAGTTAAGGATGGCTACAAGGAACTGGAGGGCAGATCGCTCGGGTTCTGGGCGACATAGGATGGCGTATTCGTTTGATGAGGAACGGGGAAAGAGTTCGGTCATACGGGCTACAGTGATGGTAGGGCCATTTTCGCGGCCTTGCGGGGTGAGGCGGTAGGCGTCGGCGAAGGCTTGGAAGGTGATGACGGTTCTGTGTGTGAGGGAAAGGAAGGCCCACTGTCGTTCGGTGGTGGAGCTTTGGGCAATGGCTTGAATGATCTGTGCGGAGAAGGGATGGGTTTCCACTGAGTGCCAAGGCAACTCAGCGAAGTTGGCCAACCCTCTGCATCTCAGGTATTCGCCTACGTCTGTAGGGATGCCTTCGCGGAAAGAAGCGTAGTTGGCTAGAGCTTCCATGGCGTTCACAGTGCACACTTACAGAAAACACAGAATACACAATCACGAAAACACAATAGCGGTTTTTGGCGCAACTCAGGGGTTTAAATATGGAGAACACGGTGTGGAGGTGAGGATCATTGTGTGGTGCGGGAATGATACGGTTTGCATGCTGGCGTGCGTACTGAGTGACCGGTAGGGAGAGGCGGCTGGTATCATAAAGATCTATACAAAAGACGGCTAAAAGCAAAACATAAAAATTTATACAAAAACGTGGCTCGTCGTCGAATAATTAAGGCGTACTGGTAGTGGGATAATACGGCCGCAACTTCGATCCATTAATTACTTTTGGAAGTGGAATTTCGGTCAACGTAGTCAACCGAAAAGTTGCCGGACCTACTTGTGCTGAGATCTTGAAAGGGCCGAACCATCATAGTTTGAATTTTCCTGTTGCTCTGTCCGATTTTGCGTTATAGAAGAGTACAAGCTGTCCTACCGAAAAGATTGGCGTCTTCAAATATCGATCGTGTGTCTTAGCCTGCCTTAGTTGAACTTCGCGCATAGTTAAAAAACTGAGCCATCGGTGCTCATCGAGTTCTCTGAGTGCGTCCATTCGTTCTGTCAGTGAAGATTCCGGTAGCATCTTCTGAGTGATTGCTACCCGCAAACTTGGGATGACTACTTCCATGGGAGCGATTGCTTCTAAGCCATAAGCTAGCTTGAAAGGTGTCAAGCCTGTTGTTACTTTATATGTGGTTCGGTATGCCCATAATACCGCAGGTAGTAGTTGATCCCATCTTTCCGGTGCTTCCATGATCACTTTCCGGAGGATGTTTAATAGTGCTTTGTTTGTACTTTCAGCCAATCCATTGGCACGCGGATAATACGGAGAGCTAAATTTATGTGTGACTTGGAAGGACTGTGTGAGAGCCTTCATTAAATTGTTTACAAAATGAGTGCCTTGATCTGAAACGATTTCCAGTGGTAAACCAAATCGTGGAAAGACATCCGTGAGTAGACATTTTGCTACCGTAACTGCTGTAGCAGACCGCAAAGCCCAAGCTTCTGCCCATCGAGTTGCGTAATCTGTGCAAGTCAGTATGTATCGATTGTTACTGGATACTGCTGGAGGTGTAATTGGCCCGATAAAATCTAAACCCCATTTCTGAAAAGGTTCTAATGGTAAGATGGGTTACAGGGGAAAAAGATGCCGTTGTAAGGGCTGACCAGTTCTTTGGCAAGCATCGCATTGTCTAACAAACTGTGAGATATCTCTGTACATAGTTGGCCACCAGAGTCCTCCTTGCAGAGTTTTTCGGTGAGTTAAGTCTGCTGCAAAATGGCCACCGGAAGGAATTGAGTGAGCCAAAGTGATAACTGAGTTAACTTCATGTGGTGGAATACAGCGAAGTAGGATTCCGGTATGATCTGTATAATACAGTTCTCCAGCAACTAACCGAAATCGGCGACTAAAAACTGCGATTTTTCTTCGAACTGCCTTGGCAGTCTCGGCTGGAAAGCGTCCTTCGGTGAGAAAGGTTAGAATCTGATCATAGTATGTAGGTGGTGTTTGTAAGTTGGGTGACTCATCAGGTAGTGGTTCAGCATTATAAATCGCAGGAGTCGTGTCATCTATCCCTATCGGAGCTTCACCGGAATCTAGGCGTGATAAGAAATCTGCTAAGGCATGTGCATTTCCGGGTCGGTGAATGACATCATAATCGAATTCTTGTAAAAGTAGCACCCATCGTGCCAATCGTCCTCCTAAGTGCTGCTGTCTTACTAGATAAACAAGGGCAGCATGATCCACATGAAAGGTAAATTTTCGACCTAGTAGATAATGTCTGAACTTTTTGATTGAGTAGATCAGTCCTAGACATTCTCTTTCCGTGGTGGAGTAGTTCTTTTCTGCAGGCGCAAGTCTTCTACTGGCGTAATAAACAGGGCGAAACCACTTGTCTGTTTGCTGCATCAGAATACTGCCGATTGCAATATCTGAAGCGTCGACAAAAACATGGAACGGATTGTCCCAGTCCGGTGGTTGTAAAATTGGAGCGTGCGTCAGGAGATACTTGATTCGATCAAATGTAGTTCGACATTCTTCAGTCCATTCAAACTGTCGGGGAGTTTTTGTGATTAGCTTGTTCAGTGGCACTGCTAGGTGAGCAAGCCACCGTAAGTGTCTGCCATGCCACCGTATTTGACCCATAAAACGCATTACTTCCTTCGGAGTTGTGGGTATCGGGGCTTCTAAAATTGCTGAAATCTTATCCGGGTCTACTCGAATACCTTGAGCAGATACAATATGCCCAAGTAGTTTACCACACGAAACGGCAAACACGGATTTGTTGGGATTAAGGCAGAGTCTATATTCTCTACACTTCTGAAAACAGCATCGTAAATGAAACAAATGGGCTATCATCTTCCCAAAGATTGAGAAGTCGTCGAGGTAGACTTGCATGAATGAAGTGAGATAAGGAGAAAATATCTCCTGCATACATCTTTGAAATGTGCTTGGCGCATTTCTCAATCCGAACCACATTACTGTGCAGGCAAAAACACCCCAATTGGTAATGAAGGCAGTTTTTGGTATATCTTCTTAAGCCATTCTAACCTGGTTGTACCCGCTGTATCCATCTAAAAATGAATACATTTCATGACCTGCGACTCTATCGAGCATGGTATCCAAAAAGGGGATCGGGAAAGGATCTGGTACTGTTGCTGCGTTTAATTTCCGGTAATCCACACAGATTCGTAACTGCTTGTTTTTCTTTGGCACGATCACGATGGGTGAGATCCATTCAGCGTGTTCTACTGGTACAATGAAGCCGACTTTTAATAGTCTATCAAGTTCGGCTTTTACTTGTGATGCATAATGGGGGTTCATTCTGTAGCTGGGTTGTCTTTTCGGTTTCACTTCCGGTTTCAACATGACCCTGTGTTGATAGATGCGCGGATCTAATCCTTTCATGTCTTTGTAATCCCATGCAAAGACGTCTGCAAATTCGCGAAGAAGTTTAATCAAATCCTCCTTAAATGTTTCCGGTAAGTTCTACCTCATCTTCACAGGTCGTGGGTGGTCTCTATCTCCTAGATTGTACGTGATCAGCTGGTCTTCTAGAACATAAAATTGTTGAGGTTTCTCTGTGTTGGTGCATGCCAATCACCAATTGAAGGCTTGGAGGATCAAATGATGAAGGAAGAATCAATTCCTAAAGTGTGGAAGAAGATTACATTCAGAGGACAAGAGAAGTGTACACATATGTACATTAGCATAGTCATAGATGACTTAGATCTTTTGTTCAGTAAAGATTATGTACAAATTATCTATAAATACTTTGAGAAAAGTCGGGGCATGTATGAGAGCTTATGTGACATTTGTTAGAAGTCAAGAATGAGGGAGATAGAAGTCATAAGATAGAGGAAAGTGAATTTGAGTTTTGCTCTCATCACTCAGTTGTATTTTCTCTGAGTAAATGAAAAATTTTGCGCCCGATGTTTCTGTGTGTTCTCCTTCTACAGTAGATCAATTGTGGAATGCTTTTGTACAAGTCTAAGTTGAGAGTTGCTTGACCTCTGTGCAAAGTTTCAGCTTCCAATTGTAATCAGGTTGAGTGAATTAAGTGTAGGAACATTCATATGTGAAGCATGTTCACTAGTTCCTAAAACAGGCGCAGATTTTGAAGTCAATGTTTTGGTCATTTCTCTTAGCACAGTGTAAAGTTTTGCATGAGTGAGGGCTTAATCTTTAAGTTGGAAGATAAGCTACTTATGTCTAGAAGCATTTTGTAAAATGGGTTCTATTCAAGGAGAACCAAGTCTTAAAAGTTACAGGTGTAAAGTCGACTGTTTTTTATAACAGTTTCTGACATAGGTAACTTGTGAAATCAATTTCTCAAGTTATACTTAATCTTTTGGAGTAATTCAACTTGGAGTAGTTGCGCAATCTCTAGGAGATGATTCGTACAAAGTTTCATAAAAAACTTTACAGATTTGATAGGTCAATGTGAATGAACAATGCAGCAGACTTTTCTGTGTATCATCTAATTCACAGATTTGTTAATTTCTGATAAGTTAACAATTGATCCTCTAAATTAGTGAAGTGTTTGACTTACTCTTGGTATAGAGGTGCTCTAATCACAAGAGTAAGTTGTTCTTTTGGAGATTAACATTCTCCATCAGTGGTATCAGAGCAGGAGACATCAATTTCAAGGAAAGAAGGATCCCGACTGCTGCAGATTCAAGAAATTCAACACTTGAAGGACTAAGGAGTGAAAGCTTGGAATTAAAGCTCAAGGAGAAGACTATTTGACATCAAGAAAGGCAAAAGGAGTTCAATTCGAAGTAAAGGTACATACATTGTTTGTAAAGCTTGAAGTTTCAATACACAGGTGGATACAAGATGGGAGAAAGCTTGCAGATTGATAAGCTAGATAGGGAGAACTATCCAGCATGGTCCATGAGGATGGAAGCACACCTCATGAGCAAAGATCTTATATCATTTATTACAGGAGATGAAGAAAAACCAGAATTTGCAGATCCAAGTATTCCTACTAGGGAAGAACTTGCAATGTTGAAGACTTGGATGAGAAAGGATGCTCAAGCAAGGAGTATCATCTACATGGTTGTAAATGATTACCTTCTACCTCACATCAGAGGTTTAGAAAGTGCTACAGATGTTTGGAATGCCTTGGAAGAGCATTTCCAAAATACAACTAAGTCAAGGAAGTCCTCACTATGGGCTGAGTTCACAACCTTCAAGAAGAAGAGCTCACAATCAATTTCAGATTATGTGGCAAGGATGAAAGATATTGCAGATAGCTTGGGAGCAGTGGATGAAGATATTGAAGAGGAAAAGTTGGTAAGACAAATACTTACAGGTCTAAGAGGTGATGAGAAGTGGAAGCCTTTTATATTATCCATAGAGTTGTCACTTGATCACTTTACTCCTGACCTTAATCAATTTCTAGGACACATGCTAACCTTTGAGCAGGATCTTAAAGGAGACAATGATAGAAGTACAAGTCAAGCTATGTACTCCAAAGAAAAGAATAAGAATGGCAAAGGAAAGCAATCAAATGATGATGAAGGGAATTCAAATCAAGCCAACTTCACAAAAGGGAAGACAAATTTCAGAGGTAAAGGAAGAGGAGGTAAGAACAAAGATAATGCTAAAGCTTGTTGGATTTGTGGCAGAACAAATCATTTGGCAAATGATTGTTGGTATAACAATCAAAGTGGAGGATACAACAATCAGAATTATAGTCAAAGAGGTAGAGGAGGCAGAAACCAAAGAGGCAATTTCAGAGGAAGAGGAGGTAGGACATCATATGGTAGAGGAGGTGGAAGAAACTTCCAATCTCAGTCCTACAACAATAATTATTACAATTATGCATCAGATCAGAAGGATGACATGACTCTTATCTTGAATGCAACTCATGAATCAATGGGAGAAGATCAAAGAGTGTTTTATATTGACTCAGGGTGTAGCAACCATCTGAGTGGGAATCTATCCTTGATGACTGATATGGAAGCAAGGGTGAATGGACATACAGTTCAGACAGGTGACAATACCAAACATAAAGTGGAGAGCATTGGATCAGTGAAGACAAAGAGTGGAAGTACACTTCTGAGCAAGGTACTTTATGTTCCTACTATTCCTAAAAATTTGATAAGTGTAGGGCAAATTGTGGAGAAAGGATATGAGGTAAGATTCACAAATGATGGTGTTTATGTACAAGATCCAAATCAGGGATATAGAACCATAATTGCAGGTAAAAAGGAAGGAAGATTGTTCACTCTCAAAGTCCAAGGCAATGTGGGACATGCATTGTTTACCTATGGAGGTCAAAAGGTGTCTGAATTAGACCTATGGCATAAAAGGCTAGGTCATTTCAATGAGAGAGCTATAAAGGAGATGTCAAAGAATCAGATAGTGCTTGGATTGCCAAACATTGAAGGGCAACATATGGTGTACAAGTGTGAAGCTTGTCAATTAGGTAAAGCACATAAAAGTTCTTATAACAAATCAGGGTACAAGCATTCAAATATGCTTGAATTGGTTCATACAGATGTATGGGGTCCCTCAAGGGACTATAGCATAAATGGATCCAGATATTATGTGTTGTTTGTTGATGATGCAACCAGGTGGATTACTTTGTATGTAATCAAGGACAAATCAGAAGTCTTCAAGACATTCAAACACTTTCATGCTTATGCAGAAAGGATCACAGGACAAAAGCTAAAGAGGTTAAGATCAGATGGAGGGGGAGAGTATTTCTCAAAAGAGTTTGATGATTATTTGTGGAATGCAGGTATCAAAAGAGAAGTGACTTGCAGGTACTCCCCTCAACAAAATGGAGTAGCAGAAAGGAGGAATAGGACTCTTGTAGAGTTTGCAAGAGCCATGATGAAGGAAAAGAATTGTCCAAATTACTTATGGGCAGAGGCCATTAACACTGCAACATACCTTGTGAATAGGTTGCCTTGTAAAGCTTTGGATGGAGGAACCCCTTATGAAGCATGGTGGGGTAAGAAGCCTAGTCTTGATCATTGTAAAGTATTTGGATGTATTGCATATGCTTATGTTCCTTCACAATTAAGACATAAGCTAGAACCAAAAGCAGAGAAGTATGTGTTTATTGGATATGATGATAGACAAATGGGTTACAGGTTGTGGAGTCCATCCACAAAGCAATTTCTTGTTACTAAAGATGTGACATTTGATGAGCAAAATGTGTGGTATTCAGGATCACCAAATGAGTATACAGGTGTTGAAGAAATTCAAAGAAAAGGAAAGGCAAAGGTAAAAGTTTGTGAAGAAATTGTTGATGAAGTTGACTCTAGATGTAGAGTGCAGGATCATGTAGAAGAAGGGCCAAGATTTGATCCAGAATCAAATGAGGCTGAAACTTCAAGAAGTGCAGAAATCAGGAGATCTACAAGAGAAAGGAAAGAGCCTATAAGGTATAGTTATGATACATCTTTCCTAACAACAAAAGATTATGCCTACATTGTGAAAACAGAAGAAGATCCAACTACTTATGAAGAAGCCAAAGGTAAACAGAATTGGGAGAAGGCAATGCAAGAAGAGTATGATGCTCTACTTGAAAATGAAACTTGGGAATTAGTACCAAGACCAAAGAATCAGAAAGTCATTGGATGCAAATGGGTATATAAAACAAAGAGGTTTGCAGATGGTAAGGTGTCTAGATATAAGGCTAGACTAGTGGTTAAAGGTTATGCCCAAACTTATGGGGTAGATTATGATGAAACCTTTAGTCCTGTTGCTAAGATGTCTACAATTAGGACATTGATTGCTATTGCTACTTGCAAGGGATGGAAATTATCACAATTGGATGTGAAGAATGCATTTCTTAATGGTTACATTGCAGATGAAGTATATATGGAGCAACCAGAAGGCTTTATGGAATCAATTGGATCAGATTATGTGTGTAAGCTCAAGAGAGCTTTATATGGGTTGAAGCAAGCCCCAAGAGCTTGGAATTATAGATTGGTCAAGTTCTTGAATGAATGTGGATTTCAAGCATCAAAGGCAGATAGTAGCTTGCTAGTGAAGGCAAGTGAAAATGGATACATTTACATGTGCATTTATGTTGATGATATTATTGTTACAGGAACAGATGCTCAAGGAATCAATGAACTCAAGAAGCAAATAGAGAAGGAGTTTAAGATAAGTGATTTGGGAAACTTATCTTATTTTCTAGGAATGCAGATTGTGTATACTCAACATGGAGTATATGTTTCACAAGAGAGATACTTGAAGAATCTTCTAGTCAAGTTTAACATGGAAGATTGCAGGACCTCAACTACACCATTGGAGGTAAATCATAAATTAAGCAGGTATGGAGGTGAAGAGTTCAATGATATGAAGAAATATCAGAGTTTGGTAGGTAGTTTAATCTATGCTACCTTGACAAGGCCAGATCTATCATGTGCAGTAGGTGTGTTGTCACAATTCATGCATTGTCCAAAGAAGACTCATTGGATTGCAGCCCAAAGGGTACTCAGATATATCAAAGGAACCCTAAGTGAAGGTTTGTATTATGGTTTCACTTCTGACACCAGAATCAAAGTGTTTAGTGATGCAGATTGGGCAGGTGACTCAGATGATAGAAGGTCTACCCATGGATATCTATGTTATGTTGGAGACAAGTTAGTGTCTTGGTGTTCAAAGAAGCAACATACAGTTGCTTTATCATCCACAGAAGCTGAGTATAAAGGAATGGTAGAAGCTGCAAAAGAAGTCATATGGTTGAAGATCTTGATGAAAAGTTTTGAGTCTGATCATAGTACTCCAATAATTTTTGGAGACAATATGAGTTCTTTGTATTTGGCAGCTAACCCTGTTTTTCATGCCAGGACTAAGCATATAGAGATTCAGTATCATTTCTTGAGGGAAAAGGTACTAGGTAAAGAGATTGAAGTGATGTACACTCCAACAAAAGAACAGGTGGCAGATATGATGACAAAGAGTTTGGATGGACCTAAGTTACAAAGGTTCAAAGACATGGCAAGTATCAAGAAGACAGAGAAAACCTCAATTGATGATTGAGGGGGAGCTGTTGGTGCATGCCAATCACCAATTGAAGGCTTGGAGGATCAAATGATGAAGGAAGAATCAATTCCTAAAGTGTGGAAGAAGATTACATTCAGAGGACAAGAGAAGTGTACACATATGTACATTAGCATAGTCATAGATGACTTAGATCTTTTGTTCAGTAAAGATTATGTACAAATTATCTATAAATACTTTGAGAAAAGTCGGGGCATGTATGAGAGCTTATGTGACATTTGTTAGAAGTCAAGAATGAGGGAGATAGAAGTCATAAGATAGAGGAAAGTGAATTTGAGTTTTGCTCTCATCACTCAGTTGTATTTTCTCTGAGTAAATGAAAAATTTTGCGCCCGATGTTTCTGTGTGTTCTCCTTCTACAGTAGATCAATTGTGGAATGCTTTTGTACAAGTCTAAGTTGAGAGTTGCTTGACCTCTGTGCAAAGTTTCAGCTTCCAATTGTAATCAGGTTGAGTGAATTAAGTGTAGGAACATTCATATGTGAAGCATGTTCACTAGTTCCTAAAACAGGCGCAGATTTCGAAGTCAATGTTTTGGTCATTTCTCCTAGCACAGTGTAAAGTTTTGCATGAGTGAGGGCTTAATCTTTAAGTTGGAAGATAAGCTACTTATGTCTAGAAGCATTTTGTAAAACGGGTTCTATTCAAGGAGAACCAAGTCTTAAAAGTTACAGGTGTAAAGTCGACTGTTTTTTATAACAGTTTCTGACATAGGTAACTTGTGAAATCAATTTCTCAAGTTATACTTAATCTTTTGGAGTAATTCAACTTGGAGTAGTTGCGCAATCTCTAGGAGATGATTCGTACAAAGTTTCATAAAAAACTTTACAGATTTGATAGGTCAATGTGAATGAACAATGCAGCAGACTTTTCTGTGTATCATCTAATTCACAGATTTGTTAATTTCTGATAAGTTAACAATTGATCCTCTAAATTAGTGAAGTGTTTGACTTACTCTTGGTATAGAGGTGCTCTAATCACAAGAGTAAGTTGTTCTTTTGGAGATTAACATTCTCCATCACTCTGTATCATCTGTTGGCTTGAACAGTGGTTGTAATTCGTAGTCATGGGTTGAGGAAGTATCTTCCTGGACCGAATTTCCGGTGATAGCTACTACTGTACATATTGACGTGTTCCAGTTATCTATGACGGATTGTAGGTCAACAGTTCCTAGAGTCATTAAATCGGCATTACTCTTCAAAAATTGCTCTTCTTCATCATCTGACAATCCATCTAACATATGAACTGGTTCAGCAAAGTACGGTCGGGCGTGAGGTTCGCAAGATTGCATAGCATCTAGTTTCACCACATATTTATGATGGGCATCCTTGAATGTAAGCTCTTGTGCAGACCAGTCCTGTATCACCTTCGCATGCTTCAGCCAAGGTCGGCCGAAAAGAAGATTGTAATCCAAAGTGGATTCGGGTAGATCTAGTATGACAAAAGTCATCTTGAAAGTTGTACCTTGTAGAGTGATTGGTACATTCCGCACAAGTCCTACAGGATGGACTCTCGATTGATCCGCCATTCGAACAAAGAATTGCACTGGTTCAATTTCGGTCCAGCCTAGCTTTTTGCATAATGCTGCGGTTGCAATGTTTATGCCTGAGCCTCCATCAATCAATACTTGCGTGATCTTTTGGTTCTTATACCATACTCTGATCAAGGGCTCTTCGTGGTCGATCGCAGCATCAGGTTCCGGGTGAACTGCGGCTATCGTAGGAATGCAAGAAGGTACTGGACTGAATTGTTGCTGAAACTGTTGTCGGATCCCAGGCACTAAGGCCAGAAGTTGGCCTAGAGGCAGCGTGATGGATGCCTTGGACAAAATTTCCCAGGCCTGTCGAGCTTGATTGTCTGGTTCTTTTGGACTTGAAGTTTCTACTGACGCAGAAGTGTCTGCTGTTGTCTCTATTGATGATGATGGCTCTACTGATGCATCCTTTTGTGTTGTTTCGTCCTTTGATGAAGAAGCCTGAGTCACCGGAATAGGTTCGGGGAACACTGGTGGTTCTGTTGTGGTCCAGTGACTAGCCTTGTTATACATCCTGCGTTGTTCTTGTATCCTTGGTTCAAAGATTTCTGCTGCCGGCTGAAGTTGTTTACCGGAACGGGTCTGGACTGTAGCAGTCTGTGTCTCGATCGGTGTAATTTTTACCATGTTGGCCATTGGATTTTGGCGTTCCTTCTTTCTTTGATCATACTCCATTGCGTCTTTACAAAACCTTCTAATGTGAATTCGCCACAGAAATGACAGCGTGGAGGTGGTAACTCAGGGTTTTCCGGTGGTGGTCCATTCTGCCATCGGTTGGCATTATAAGTGTTGTTTCTCTGTCCTCGGTAGTTCCGATATCCTTGTTGTTGATTGTTTCTCAGTTGCGGCGGCACATAGTGATTTACTGGTTGGCCATGTTCTTGGATGACTGCATTGACGGTTGCTGTTCCTTGTATTCTAGCGTTGTAGACACAGTTTCCGGTGGTGTGCCCGGTAGTGTTGCAGATAGCGCAAAACACTTGGTTTAGTGCACAGTTGGCACTTGTATGCCCCGAATTTTTGCATGTGGTGCAATATACTTGCCTGGTGATATCTTCAGCCATATTTTTGTTTGTTTTTAACCATTCCAAGTCTTCCGAAAATCCACCAACCTTGGACTCTAGCTGTAGAGCCATTGCAATGACGGCATCCAAGGTCATAGCTCCGACACATCTTATGATCATGATCTGCTTTAGTTGTGGGGGTAATCCATTGATAAACCATTGAGAGATGACATCGTCAGGTAGATTAGCGTGAGCCTGTGGTATCTGCCGTAAATGTGTTCTAAAGAGGGTAGCGTACTCTTGGACGGTCTGATTTACCTTCTGTCTGTTGTTCTGTAGATACTCAAAGATTTCAGCGGGATTCTTCTTCAGTCTGAATCGCTGTAAAAAGGCGTCTCGTACTGCATCGTAAGTACCGAAATGATTGATATCATATTCCGTGAGCCATCTCGCCGCTTCATTGATCAGTGTCGATTGAAAAACAATGGCCTTATACGCCTGATCTGGTGGGTGGTTAAGAACTGCATAACTTATCTCGAACGTTCGTACGTGGGCGTCTGGGTCGTCTCCTGGGAATCCACCGAATTTCGCGTAGGTTACTCCTGTTGGAGGTGGCCTTGGTGGTCCTAGCTGTTGTTGTTGATGGTGTTGTTGTTGGTGTTGCCCGCTCATTGTGAAGGGTTCAGGGTTTCCTTCTATATCTCGGGATTGATCGGGTGAACTATCGGGACTTGTATCGCCGGATGGTGCGTTTTCCGGTGTACTGTGTCGACTTAAGATGCTTCGGATCTCTGTTTCGAACAGCTTTCCTTCCTTCTGGATGTCTAATATTCGAAATCTTTCTTCCAAACACGAAGGTCGAGTTGATGATTTCGCAAAAAAGGCTAAACCTTTGCCAGCGATCGGTGATTCTATTACCGGAATCTCACCGGAATGAACCGAAATTGGGCCAGAATGCCCTGTTTTACTACTTTTACCGAATTTTTCTAACGTATTTCTGACCGTGGATAACTCTAAATCTTTATCTGATATTGTTAAACTAGGTTCCAACGGCGTTTTGATAGAGTCTGGACTTGCTATATCTTCGATATGCTGGGTCGAAGTAGCATCAGAATGTATCGAAGGCGTTGACCGTTCTTCCGGAAAATGACCGGAATTAGTTATAACCTTTCTACTTTCCTTGACCACTTGGTCAGATCTAGTTATGCCTACTTCTTCCGAGGCTATCTTTTGTGATTTTCGTGCTTCAGTCTGACGATTCTTAGGATATGTTTCGCCCGATCAAGTGACCAGCATGTATCATTGCCCAGTGATACTATCCGAGCAGTTCGCAACAATCTGGATCTGTTGCTACTGTCAGTGAAGAAAATGTTGCTGGATGTTTGCTTCTTACAAACCGTTAGCACTCTAATGCCACTGTCTCACAAGTGACTCGTAATCAAATGCTACTTTACCGTAGAGACTGGTAATCAGTTGCCATTTTCTCGCAGGCACCTGGGCCAGAGAGCTGGCAAGCGGATGCCACTTTCCCACAGACGGCGCCAAATGTTAAAGGTTATATTCGTCGTTTACTATTAACGTAACTGTTAACTGCCTGCCGCAGACGTTAATTACTAATTCAAAACAATAACCCGTCGGAGACTCCCGAATCTGGTTTCACACCTGCGTACCAGATATTTCCGAGTCTCCCTCTTTCTCTGTACTCAATCTTACCGCAAAAACATAAACTAACTCGAGCCAAGTGGGTCCTTGGGAGTGGTAGGGGTCTCTTAGTCAGAGGCCCTGTACTATTTTCCTAGTTTCTCACTCAACAGTAGTTATGGCTTTTCCGTCTTAGCTCAGTTTTCGCTCCTGAACAACTTCAATTAGACCAACATACTGGACTCAGAGTTCTCAGGCTGTTTCTGCCATAGTAGTTGAGCAGTAGTCTGAGATTGCAGTCCAACACCTTTAGTAACTTAACACACAATTCTTCTTATCAGTTCATAGACTTACCGTGTGTCTACCTTTCAATCCGTAATATCTACGGAGCGTAAGACGCATCGCAACCGTGTTACCATTCTACGCGTACTTAGATATTACCGGCGTTACCTTGAACACAGACTACGATACCAACTCAGTCACTTACAGAGAATCATACCAACTCATGTCCATCCTTCACACTTACTTATTCCACCGCAGGAATAGCAAATAGACAACACTCTAACACCTTACGCATAATCAAGACACCTCAACTCGTTATCGAACAGAATCTCACAATCGCAGTACCGACTCGTAACACCACAGTGTATCACACATACGCAGCCAAATGATTACACAGAGAAGGCGCAACGAACAGGACAGAACCAAGACACTCTACTCGTTTGCACACAGTAGAAGAAGTGAAGTAACCCCAAAAAAAACGGGAACTCTCACAATATACTCGCAACTTCCCAAAAAACGGGGACTCTCTCTGATGCCCTCTCGTCCCTTTTCATTGCTTTAAATAGAGTTTTGTTACAAGGCTTTACGCGAATCTTTCTTTACCGCGTACTTTCAGAAGGGTTCTTTCTACATTAAAAACCTCTGTCTAAGTACAATTGTCCTTTGTTCGGCGGCCGTCTAACAGAATTCTTTCTTGAATGGATGGATTTCTGAGGAAGTGTATATCGCACAACCTCCTGGATATGAGGATGCACATCATCCTAACTATGTATGCAAACTAAAGAAAGCTTTGTATGGATTGAAGCAAGCTCCAAGAGCTTGGAATTTCAGACTGGTGACTTATTTGCAGGACCAAGAATTCAAAGCTAGCAAGGCGGATACCTCTTTGTTCATAAAGAGGAATGGATCTGAAGTGATCTATTTATGTGTGTATGTTGATGATATTATTATCACAGGCAATGATCTTGAAGGAATCAAGCAGGTAAAGAGTCAAATGAAGGAGGAGTTCAAAATAAGTGACCTCGGACCACTCACTTATTTTCTTGGATTGGACTTGATCTACACAGATTCAGGTATATACATCACACAAAGGAAGTATGTCCATGACATGCTCGTCAAGTTCAAGATGGAAAATACCAAGTGTGCAGGTACACCTATGGAGCAAAATCATAAGCTTAGTGCTTATGAAGGAGAACCAATTGAAGACATCACAAGCTATCAAAGCTTGGTTGGAAGTTTGAACTATGCAACACTCACAAGGGTGGATATATGCTATAGTGTTAGCATATTGAGTCAGTTTATGCATAAGCCGAGAAGACTACATATGGAAGCGGCCAAGAGATTCCTCAAGTACCTAAAGGGGACCATGAATGAAGGTTTGTTTTATTCATATACTTCAGATATTGAGCTAAAGGTCTACTCAGATGCAGATTGGGCCGGATCTAGAGATGATAGAAGAAGCACATCCGGATATATATCATTTGCAGGTTCAAAAATCATTTCTTGGTCATCAAAGAAGGAACCAACCGTGGCATTATCTTCTACCGAAGTCGAATATAGAGGTTTGGCTAACGCAACTCAAGAAATCATGTGGTTAA
Organism: Ceratopteris richardii; assembly: GCA_020310875.1. NCBI lineage: Eukaryota > Viridiplantae > Streptophyta > Polypodiopsida > Polypodiales > Pteridaceae > Ceratopteris > Ceratopteris richardii. Next base: position 2,457,794 of record CM035438.1, read on the forward strand.
AGTCTTTGTACACAGACCTTGGACTTCATTCTTCAACACCTCATATTTTTGGTGACAACACAAGCTCACTACATCTAGCAGCTAATCCGGTATACCATGCTAGAACCAAGCATATTGAAGTCCACTACCATTATGTAAGGGAGAAGCTAATGAGCAAGGATATTCAACTATCCTATGTCTCTATAGATATGCAATGTACAGACATGTTGACTAAAGCTCTTGATGGTACAAAGTTAAGTAGATTCAAGTTGATGATTGGCTTGCAGGAAATCAAGGACAATTGAAGACTTATTTGAAGGCCAAGCATGTTGGAGTTAGACGTCTGCGGAAGCACGCGAACAGCACAAGGAAGAAGAAGAAGCTTGGAGCACAACACACAAGACTGAATGTATTACTAGAGAATGTACAAAGATAAGTAGCCCATTAGGGCAATAGGCGTATATACAAGCCGGGGGAAAAAAACCTCCTAAAGAGGGAAAAAAGTGCCCCGGCGGTCCTAGAGTGTTCACACACATCACTACCTAAATATATCAACAAATCCCCCCTGGGAGTGATGCGGTGAACAAGGAGCTGGCACTCATGTATAAGGAAGTGCCGAGCTATGTGGAAATCACTCCACAAAAGGAAGTAAGCCCAAAGCTTTGCGGAAAGCTTCAAACTTCTCCCTAGGCAGAGCCTTCGTGAAAAGGTCTGCAATGTTCTCCTGCGTGGGCACATATGCCAAGCTGATCTCCCCAGCAGAGAACCTCTCCCTGACATAGTGATAATGCACCTCAATGTGCTTAGTGCGAGCATGGAACACAGGGTTCCTCGCAACTGCCAATGCGCTCTGACTGTCAGTGAAGATGGTGGTGGCAGAAGACTGGCCAACACCCAAATCAGCCATAAGGCGTCTGAGCCACACACACTCAACAGTCGTTGTGAAAGCTGCCCTATACTCAGCCTCACAACTGGAAGTGGCCACAGTAGGCTGCTTCTTGCTCAACCAAGATATACATGAGCTACCAAGCATGAAGCAAAAACCACTGGTGGACACACGAGTGTCATAGCAACCAGCCCAATCTGAGTAAGAAAAAGCATGCAAATCTGGCGGTAGTGATCCCCCCTTGGGATAAAACAACCCAAGTAGCCGAGTACCACTCAAGTAGCGAAAGATGCGCTTAACCGCTTTCCAATGCGTGACTCCTGGGCAATGCATAAACCTGCTCATCTGTGAGACAGCAAACTGAATATCTGGCCGAGTAATGCATAAGTAAATCAAGCATCCAACAGCCTGCTGATAGAGAACAACATCAAATGCATCTCCAGCATCATGAAGACTCAATCGTAAACCTGTCTCCATAGGAGTGGCAATAGGCTTACAGTCTTCAAGGCCAAAACGTTGCAATAATGTGTCAATATATTTTGTTTGACACAAAGCCATTCCACCATCAACTTGCATAAACTGAATGCCCAAATAGTGATGCAAATGCCCCAAAGCAGACATCTCAAATGAGGCATGCAAATCAGCCTTGAAATCAGCAATATGCTTCTCAAGAGGACCAGTGAGCAGCATGTCGTCTACATAGACAACAATGATCAGAAGCACATCATTAGCATGCTTAACATATAAGGTGCTTTCAGTTGGACTGTTCTCAAAACCATGTGCAATCAAATAGGCATGTATTTTCTCATACCAAGCACGTGGTGCTTGCTTTAAACCATATAACGCCTTCTTTAACCTGCACACCTGGTTTTCATGCCCTTTCTGCACAAAGCCACGAGGCTGAAAAACATACACTTCTTCATGCAAGTCACCATTCAGAAATGCTGTTTTAATGTCCAACTGATGTACATTCCAACCATGATGTGCTGCAAGTGCACAAATGCTCCGAACAGTAGTCATACGGCATGTAGGTGCAAAGGTCTCATCAAAATCAATGCCTCTTTCCTGCGCATAACCCTTTGCAACAAGCCTAGCCTTATACCTGTCAACTGTACCATCAGGTTTACACTTCAGCTTGTATACCCACTTAGTGCCAATGGCCTTCTTGCCAGGAGGCAAGTCACATAAAGACCATGTACCATTCTTCATTATAGCATCATATTCAGATTGCATAGCAGCCATCCAATTTTCTGAATTTTGTGCTTCATCAAAAGAAACAGGCTCATTCTCATCACAGAGACTAGATGCAGCCATAGCATAGCAATCTGATGCAAAGGAGGTACTATGAGAGCCTGAACGAGTACGATATGACAAAGGTGCATCTAATTCGCTATCACGCAAAGTCTACACCAGCCATTTTGGCATAGTTTTTGCCTGTTCAATATCAGCTCTCTCATCAACAAGTGCATCATGTAAATCTGCATCAGAAATGGAATGATCTGCATCATCATATGAAACCTGCAAAGGTTGAGAAGTTGCCTCATTAGGACTAGCGCTAGCCTGTCCACCTGTAAAAAGAGGCATCAAAGTATCATACATGTCTTTGGAGCTAACAGATGTCTCCTTAGTACATGAAAGCAATGGCTGAATAGCATCTTCCACAAAGACAACATCACGGCTAACCAGAATGCGTTTAGTCTGTGGATGATACAGACGATAGCCTTTACTTTCAGAACTGTACCCAACAAAAATACATTTTACTGCCTTATCATCCAATTTTCTGCGATGTTTTTCAGGCACTAATGCATATGCCAAACAACCAAAAACACGCAGATGAGCAACAGATGGCTTGCGGTCATGCCAAGCCTCATATGGAGTGATAGACTGCAACGCTTTGGTGGGACACCTGTTCAGTACATATGCTGCACACATGACAGCTTCAAGCCAGAAACTATGTGGTAAAGCCTGACTTTTGACCATGCACCTCGCCATCTCCATGAGTGACCTGTTCTTTCGTTCAGCAACTCCATTCTGTTGAGGTGTATACGGCACTGTACACTGGTGTTTTATCCCACGTTCAGCTAGAAATGCATTAAAATCTGAAGACATATATTCCCCCCCTCGATCAGAACGGAGGGTGCCCATTTTACATGCTGACAGATTTTCAGCCAAAACCAAAAACTGTTTGAAGCACATGAACACTTCGGACTTTGCTTTGAGTGGATATACCCATGCATGCCTGGAAAAATCATCAATGAAAGTCACGAAGTAAAGGTAATTTCCAAAAGAGGGTGTCTGCATAGGACCACAGACATCACTATGTACAAGCTGCAATTTCTGCATAGCCCGAACTGAACCATCTTTTGGAAAGGAAGAACGCTGCATTTTGCCCAAAATACAGCCTTCACAAACATGTTTTCCAGGTGCCTCAAGTTTGGGCAAAGAGGACACCATTTCAGATTTCTGCAGGCGTAACAAGCTAGCAAAATTCAGATGACCAAAGCGTGCATGCCAAAGCTTTGCATCTGGCATAGCCTGAGAATCATGAACTGCACTTGCCGAATCATTCACAGATCTTTCATAGTCTATGAGCTTATACAGCGCACGACATAAAATGCCAGAAGCAATAATCACATCGCCATTTGAGAGATCATGGACTGTACACCTGTCATCAACGAATTTCACAACCAAGCCAATCTTGGCTAATGCAGAAACTGATAACAGGTTCTTTTTGATCCCTGGCACAAATAAAGCATCTGACAAAGTGAAAGAACTACCATCAGCAGTAGTCAGAATGATCTTACCAACTCCCATAACAGGATAAGAGGAGTTATTGGCGCATGTGACAGTATTCCCTGTAGGGGCAGGCTCGAGTGAAGAGAAGAAACTGCGCTGCGAGGTAATATGTTTGGTCGCCCCACTGTCAAAGTACCAAACATCTGAGTCTACTGCAGACATGCACTGATCATGAGAAGATGGGTCAAAACTGCAGACAGTAGTAAACGCCCATTCTTCTTCCTGCACAAGATTTGCAGACTCTGTTTTTGGTGTAGAGGCCTCTGCAACAACCATTCCAGCCTCTTTCTTCTTTGCCTCTTTAGCAGCCAGTTTTGGACAGTTCTTTATAATATGATCATTTCCTTTACAGTACTTGCAGAACAATTTCTGCTTTTCTGATTTCTTCTCATCTTTATCCTGGTTCTTCGATTGTGCAACATTTGCAGATTTCTGCTTACTAGTAGAAGAGCTCCATTTTCCTTTGCCCTTCTGACTAGCCAGGAAAGCTTGATCTGCAACACGCATAATGGACCTGTTCTGCCTGGACTGATCTTCCTGCAACAGAACAGAGACTAATTCCTCAAATGACAAGGCATTCGGATTGCCTTTCATCATCAATCGAAGAGTAGAGGCAAAACTCTGATATGAATCAGGAAGGCCATTCAGAACGGTCTGCACAAGTGAGCTATCTGGTATAACCTCATCAGCAGAAATCAATTGTTCCTTCAGGTCTTTGATCTTTGTAAGAAAACTGTCCATCGAATCACCTTCATTCATGTGCTCACTCTCCAATTGTTTTCGGAGGTAAGCAACACGAGCCTCATTCCTAGCCTGGTACAAAGTGGTAAGTGTATCCCAAGCATCCTTTGCTGTTCTGCAAGAGCGAATGTGAGGAATAATGGCACGTTTGACAGACAAAGCTATCAATGCATGTGCCTGGGCATCTCTGCCATCCCATCGAATCTGCTCTGCAGTAGGTGCAACAGAGACAGCAGCACGAACAGGAATCTGCGGAATATCATCTTCGACACCATCTTCATAAGCTCCAACACCTGTATTTGCAGTACCTGTCGTTACAGGTGTAACAGGACGTCTTTCAACACCCTGCACAATGTTCCACAATCCTTTTGCAACCAGTACATGTCGCATCATATAAGCCCATAATGGGTAGTTGGTACCATCCAACTTATCCTCAACAGCCAACATACGGAATACATCACTGCTTTCAGCCATGGCCGGTGACTAAAATACCTTGATGCAGAAAATTGACTGTATCTCAAAAAGTTGAACAGAACTGCCCACACGAGTTCTGCTAGAGCTGTAGCAGACTTCGAGACGCTTAAACTGGCGAACAGAAACTGGTATATACCTTTGGCACAAAAGGACGAAATAGCCTGCACAAGCACTGCGATAGTGCGTTCGGAGGCCGAAATGAGCTCAGATCGCGATTTCGGCACCACACAGCGAAGCTATTTTGATCTCGGAAACACCCTGAGTATGCTCACCAAATTTTGTGCGAATCTGAGACTGCAAACGGAGGAGTGTCGACGGCGCCCTAGAAGAAGCAACGACCTGCTCTGATACCAATTGTTGGAGTTAGACGTCTGCGGAAGCACGTGAACAGCACAAGGAAGAAGAAGAAGCTTGGAGCACAACACACAAGACTGAATGTATTACTAGAGAATGTACAAAGATAAGTAGCCCATTAGGGCAATAGGCGTATATACAAGCCGGGGGAAGAAAACCTCCTAAAGAGGGAAAAAAGTGCCCCGGCGGTCCTAGAGTGTTCACACACATCACTACCTAAATATATCAACAAAGCATGTTAGGCTTGAGGGGGAGCTGTTGGTGCATTTTACCCAAGCCTACATGCTTGATATATTTTATATCATCCTCATTTGTAAGTCACATGAGTAGTCATGTGAACACCTCTTGTAAAAGAGTTCATTTTTATCTCTTGTATTTGGAAACAGAAAAAAGGAAAAGGATGGCTTACCTCATGCATGATGTAAAAGCAAATTCATTGCTATAACTACCAAAATCACGAATTTTTGAGCTGAGGGAATATCTCCTAACTTTGGGGATCACTTTTAGGTGGAGCCATTCGAATTGGAATTCAAAACTCCCTCCAAGAATAGCTATAAAAGGAGCAAGAAGGAAGAGGCGATTAGCAAGCCTTGTACGTGACCATTTCATGTCATTTTGTAGAGATTGAAGAGCTTACTCCATAGCTCTATCATTCTACTCCCATTATGCAAAGATTCATTGCCAATGTTGTTGTAATCATATGTGAATCTATACATTTATCATCATCTACTTCTCTGTTTTGTTCTCTGCTATACTCACTTAGAGCAGTAACTTCAGAAGGTCATATCTCGCGTTCTACTGAACCTTTTTCAGTGATTTAACTTGCGTTTGATAGCTTGTACTGTCTACGTTTTGCATATTAATTTTCAAAGTCATTGGATTAATACTTTTGGAGATATCTGCAGTTTACTGCTTACTGGTCTATCTCTGCAGAGCCCCGAGAATTGTGGAAATGTTCCAGAAATTGATGAAACTTGTTCTCAGTGCTCAGTCCATCATTTGAAGTGTTTTAACTTGGATTGGGAAGCTTGCTAAGTCTATTTGCTATGCCCAAAAGGAATTCTTCTAATTCCTACCAGGTTGAGAGCACTGTTCATTTTTTCCAGCAGGTGTATGTCCAAAAATAGCAAGTTTTGGGAGCTAGTCATTTCGCAACTAGTCTGTCTTGACTTAAACTTTGGGGATACATGTTCCAAAGTACTTGGCTGATAGTTTGGTGGATTTAGGAAGCTCAAAGGGTCTACTAATCAACTCTAAAGTCTCAGTTGGCTGGTGTGAAGCTGGTTGTAGCAGCACCTACTCATCTTTGGATTGCATCCACCATCTCTCTTCACAGAAATAATAGCATCAAGGATATATCTACCTTTAATGAAACCTTTTTGCTCACAAAGAATGATACTATCCATTAAAGGTCTCAATCTTCTAGCTAAGGAGGCCGCAAAGATTTTATACAAAGAAGTCAGACAAGAGATGGGTCTCCAATTATTTAGGTCATCCTTAGGTCCTTTTTTATCTGCAAGTTTAACTTCAGTGTTGATGTAGCTAGAAAGAGTACCTCTCCTAATGACTTCTTGCCAATTCAAAAGAATTATGGGCACCAAAATGTCCTAAAGTTCCTGAAAAAACTCATTTGGAATACCATCATAATTGAGAGACTTATAGGGTTTCAATTTACAAATGGTTTCTCGAACCTCACCAGCAAAGAGGGGGAGACCCAAAAGGGAAGCCAGGCTCTAGGGAATCATTTTCTTCCTTTTAAGGGCAAAAGGGACCTTGGCTCTCTGGATGTGCTCCCCTCTCTTGGGAGGCATGGAGAAAACATTTGTAAAGAAGCTAACAACCTCCTGCAAGTTGTCCTTGATACAAGTAGCATGTCCTCCAAAATGTTTTTTAAGCATAGGAATAAAGTTCCTAGCTTTCTTTTTCCTCATGAGATCAAATATATGCTGATTAGGTTTATCCAATTTCTAAGCCCAGAATTCTCTTCATGTGGCAAGGGCACCACTAGCTAAGAGATAGTCTTCATATCTTAATCTTTCCTAAAGCTCACGGACCTTTTGACGGATAAAATTATTGTTGAAGTTAGAACACTTAGCATCCTCAATCTCCAATCTCTTTTAAAATCATCATCCTTGTATTGTTTCTAATGGTCTTGGCCTTGGCTTTAAAATCAATAAACATCCTCTGAATGTCTTTTATAGCCATCTCCCATGCCAAAAAAAGAGAAACACTTGAGAAGAAATGATACTTGAAAATGTCATATAGTTTGATTTTTAACACAAAGAATTCAGAGTAAGGAAGCACGTAAATGGGGCTAGCCAGCTTTATAGTTCGGATAGTTTCTAAATAATTGTGACATGCATCTACAAATCTATTTCTATCTCGTTGTTCACAAAGGGTGGAAGTACAAAAAAGGCTTTCTATAGTTCCACCCTTCTATTGAAAGCCTCACGAGGTGGTACCACCAGTTTTTGCATTGTTCCAATGCCCCCTGTTTTGTCTTTTAGGGTTGGCTTTGTGTAATCCATGAGTGAGATCCTCCCTCCCTACATAAATTGTAACACCCATCATTAATTTTATTCTCATTCCTTTTTGTTGCTTCAAACAAAAATGCTATTTACGATGCCTTTCGGAACCAACATTGAACAAGTCTTTAGTGGGTTTCAAACTCCATGCTTTGTCCAATGATTCAAAGTCATAGGTACAACTCTATGTCACATAGAGTGGAAGCTCCCAAAAAGAAATGTACATATCTCACAATAATTTGATGAAAAATGTTCCGACCTGTTGCCTTCGCACCTTTGCCAATAATTCGTTCCTCTAGACTTCGTTCGAACTTCCTCTTAAAGAAAGAGCTTTTTTCGGCTTTTTGTATTCACATAAACCAACTCATTATATAATAGTATGTATGGTTCCTCTGCTACTTGTGAATGCACAGGTAGCGGAATTGCATATCTTTAATAAACTCCAGCTGAAAATTATATGTTTTTAATATGTTCAAGTGCACTTGTGTGAAACCACCCTTAATTTGTCTCATCTCTACTCTCGTTAAGAGTAATCGTGAAATTGGGACTGGGACTCCCAGTCTGGGAGAGAGAGATGTCGTTCGATATTGTCATTTCATACTATTAGGTCATCTTCCTACAGCGCCGCCCGTGAGACATTAACAACGTCGTTAGCGGTACTACAGTCATAACCCAGATCTTTTTTTTTTTTAGAGAACAAGAAGGTTAAAATTAGTGGAGAAATGAAAAAAAGGTACAACAAAGTGCAACAGCACTAAGACATTCCTAAGAGGTTCTCGAGAAAGTGGATCATGGAGAGCCTCTCAGGAGAGTACATTTTAAGCAGCGAGGTCTTCCATCTGTTGGGTCTAATCCCTCTCAGGATCTCACAAGTATCATAGTTACAAAGGTTGGACTCCTTAATGGACTTTTTACAAAGATGTAAAATATTCCTAATACTTTGGGTACAAGAGAAGAAATAATCTTTGGTTCTACAGGTAAATAATTTCCGGTTCCTATTTTTCCAAATACACCAGATAATTTGAGCTCTTATCATCTGCCAAAGAGCAATGTCAAGTCTTTTGCAAACACCAAGCAAGATCTCTTTGTAGCCCAGACTTGGGTTCCCTTTGATAATACAATAAGTATTCAAGAGCTTCCAGAACTTCTGTGCATTCTTGCAATTAATAAAGATGTGAGGAAGATCTTCAAGTTGACCACAAAAAGGGCACTTTCCTGCACTAATGTGAAATTTCTTGGCTCTACTTCCCGTCCACACTCCTTCATGTATGATCAGCCACAGCAAATGGGCTTGTTTTGAGGTAGGAGAAAAAGCCCAGACCATCCTGAACCTGTACTTCCATTAACAAGTACTCCATTGGAGATACCACTTGGAATTAAGTTTGGTAACATCCCAGCTGCCAGAGTGTTCCTGATTTTTGAAAAAACTGTATATGTCTCTTGCAGCAGTTTTCAGTCCAATCATTTTATGGTAGTTGTAATTCTCCATTTTATCAGCAAGCCACCACCTTTTGTCAGTCACTATCTGTTTACAAGCAAGAGACAAACCAGTAAGATTCTGAACAACAGAACTATCTAATATCTGGTTGGTATTGGTCAGGGAACTCCAAGAATCAAACCGAGCTTTCCTACAGTTATTCATCCTAATGGTAAGAGAACAAGGTTTAGCAGTATTAAACCAACCAATCCAGATAGAACAGGGAAGAGAGAGAGAGTTCTGTTGGTTGTGTGTGTGTAAGAGAGAGAGAGTTCTGTTGTTTGATATGGCCATTTCGTACAACCTATTCGTCCTCCCTCAGCGCCTCCCGTAAACCATTATTATTGTCATAGCTTATAATGCAGCCACAGCGCAGTGAGTGAGAGAGAGAAAGGGATGAGTGAGAGAGAGAAAGAGAGTATGGCCATCGTGCACAGCCGGATCGTCCTCCAGGCTCCTCTAGCATCCTTCATGATATATGATTATGATACATTATTAGTGTCACGAGTTGCACTACAGCTATAGCGCATAGTATTAGCTTCTCGTTCAGAGAGAGAGGTCGATGATTCTGGTGTTCGATACGGTCAGGTCATCGTACTTCGTTCAGTCCTCTTACTTAAACGCCCTTTAGTGAGGCCGCGCGATTGATATTCTCAGTAGTAATTTGTACAACACGCAGAGCGCATGTATGGTTGGTTGCGACATGCTCCTCGCTAACTTTCTACTGTCAATGATGGAGGCACATAACTAGACGGTCTCCATCACTTTCCAATCCCTGTACAACAGTCGGCATGTAATTTACTCAGTTAAAGGAGTCAAAAGCGAGAGGCATGAACAGAGATTCCGTAGAACAATCCGACAGATAAACTTACTGTCTATCGCACGAAGCCTGAGGTGTCTATCGCAGGAAGCCCTGACTGAGCATCTGTCGTCTCGTTGGCTTGCCTCCGTCGTTCCCGGCTCCGTCGCCATCTCATCTCAGAGAGACTCCGCGCTACACTTTGAATTGATGGAGACGATGCACTGCTGAAACAATTGATGCTGACGACGACTGAAGCTCCGACGGCTAGTTGCTCACTGAGGTCGCGAGCGGCAACCGATTTTCAATCTGGATTGCGAGAAGCCGCGGATATGGCGGAATTAAGAAGCCGTGACTGAGGGCTGCAGAGTCTGGATCATTGAGAAGCCGCCAGACATTGGTTTGGAATGCGCGATTGACGGGTGCAGTCCCCGCGATAGACGACCCACTCAAGCGAAAGACACGATAGACGCCACGTGTGACAAGATGCGCATCGCGATAGACGACGTCCTTTAACGGCGCGATCGACAACAAACGGCGCGACAGACTACATCCTTCAATGGCGACATTGGCGATAGACTTCAAACGGCGCGATAGACTGAATTTGACGATAGCAGTCAGTTTGATGAGACATTGCCTTCAAGTTTAATCACTTTAAAAAAGGGGCCTATGCATAACTCTTGGCTTTTTATTCTCTGTAATCACTTTAAAAAAGGGGCCTATGCATAACTCTTGGTTTTTTATTCTCTGTAAGCAGTACATTCGTTGCTCCAAGTGTTGTATTTTGACGGTCTACCATGCCCGTCAGTTTTGAAGGTTATGTACACATCCTACCTGTAATCACTATTTTAAATGTATTTGTTGAAAGCCAAAAATATTTTTTGACTGTATTTTACAGTAAAAAATGGCCAAAACCGGCAATACAGCTGTTCAAAATTACCACTGATTGCTCCCTTGCTCCTCGGACCTCCCTACCCGAACTAGGCGGCAGGCAACGCACGTGGTGGTCTTGTCACCTTTCTTTTACTTCATCAAACCTTTGCTTGGAAATATATGATGGGGGAGCGCCCGTTGTTTGGTTTTGTTTAAAGAATTTAAAAGAAAATCCCTTTGCCCACAAGTTCTTGGGTTGTTCTCGCCTTAATGTCGATCGTTTTGCCTTCGTTGGTCCTGAGCAATGTGACTCCCCCCAGTCCCAGTGTCCCCTTGAGATGGATTCCGTCCCATCGGACATCGCCCCTCCGGTAGTATCTTTGTGCAAGGAGTCTGTGGTGGCAAAAAAAGAAGAGCTGATGACAACTTGTTTGATCGGTCAATTTTTTGGCCCTAAGCCCCCCCTCGAAAATGTGAGAATTTGGTTGCGCAAGGAGTGGTTCCCGCGTGGTTTAATTGTGTGCACATGTCAATTCTTGCCGGCGAATCACCTGCTTCTAATATTTGAGAATGAAGAGATGGCCTTCCAAGCCTTGCAAGCTGGCTCTTGGCAAGTGGGCCGGTCCACCTTATGTCTATTCAAGTGGACCCCATACTTTGTTCCGAACAAGTTAAAGCGTCTTCGTTACCCGCTATGGGTGGAGCTTCCCAATCTGCCATATTTTCTGTATAGATTTCTTCGAGAAATCGTTTCACCGATTGGTTGCCGATGGCCTCAAGAGAGGATGTTGGGGGGTTAATCTACGATGGAACTCAATACTCTTTCAATGGGCGATGACATGCACAAATTTGTGTTGCAGTCCCCGCCATAGACGACCCACCCAAGCGAAAGACACGATAGAAGCCACGTATGACAAGATGCGCATCGCGATAGACGACGTCCTTTAACGGCGCGATAGACAACAAACGGCGCGACAGACTACATCCTTCAATGGCGAATCTCTGAGGGCCTAAAATTGACAGGCACAGCTAAAATTTCTTATGACATGTATTTTTGGTGATTGTCTTTCATACGACATTTTTTTCCTAAAGTTGCTCTTGTCAAATGACAGGCAATTTTTGAAAATGACAGGCAACTCAAATGAGCTTAAATTCATATCTATGATAAACACATACCAATATGAATCTCGAAAAATCCCAAAATCATCCGTAAATCATACCTATGATAAGTGTCTTTTTGCTCTCATATTCTCATCTTCGCTATGAATTTAGAACTCTAGATGAAATTATAAACACACATAGGAAGTGGTCTTGATCTTTCCATCGAACCATGTCCAATCAAATTATATGAGTTACTTGACTCTCTTCCATTCATCTCCTTTTACTACCCAATGACTAAATGCACATAGATGTCCACTCTAAGTCTAAAGCCCATGATCTTCATGCTTAAAAACATGCTTATAACTTTTAGTATTTACATTACACATCAAAATTTATGTGCAAGCTATCATAGCATAATCATAGAGTTACTCATATTTAGATTATACTTTGCTCTAAGTCTTCATGATACAAATATAATGCCATGAGAGCAAAAAAAATTCAGCAGCATCTCCCTAGGAAAATGAAGTCTACAAAAAATAACCATAACACCAAAACAAGAGGCATTTCAAACCTATGGCATACAAGCCATTAACAAAGTCCCAAACTTTACCAACCTACGCCATACAAATAATCAATGATGCTTTTTTACTCCAAAACCTGCAAAAGTAAAACACTTTACCAACATTCTTCTCATTTTATTTATTTACAAATGCTAAAATACCATGAAACCTAAAAATAGTTTGCAACATAAACATATACAAAAAATAAGAACATATAAGTATCATTTACATAAATGATTATAAAGATAAATTTGATAAATAAAGCATTTTACTCAATTCAAAATACCAAAATATGAATGCTCCAAAAATATCAAAGAGAAGCTAGAATAAGCATTAAAAAGCTAAAATTTGATTACATCATTCTAATGGTCTAGCTCTTCTATTCTTTGAACTCGCCCAAATATCATATGCATCATCCCAATCAGTCATAGCAATTCCTCGTGCATCAATAGACAATAGCAACAATGCATCTAAAGTATCCAATGCCAAACTGCATCGAGAAATACTTTTGATATAATTTTGCCTAGAGAAACCTCTCTCACAAGCTGCAGTACTTGTTGGAATAACCAAACACATTTGCCATAATTGCATCATTCTTGGATATAAGTCCCACCAACTTTTTGATCCTAAACACACTTCCCAAGCATCATGCATGCCTTTATTTTGTGTTGATCGATATAGCATCCCAATAAAATCCTCTCTCTCATTCATACATCTACGCATGTCAATCACAGAACTATCAATATTGATTTGTTCTATGACTTTTGCTAACCATTCTTGAGTTTTCTTATCACGTTCATTTGCATCCAGTGGATATGAAGATGGGCTAAATATCTTCAATGCATTAAATACTCATATATCCTCAAATTGTCGAGTCAATGCATTCGAAATATTTTGCACATAAATTTTTCCCTTGCAAATACATTCTTCAAAGCATCCAATTTCTTGCATGACACTATCAAATGCAATATTCAAGTCTAAGGTGCCATCATTATCATTGTCTTCATGAGAATCACTTTGTGCTAAAGCACTTGCATCATGGGTAACTTTCTTCTTATGACTCTTAGGAACGGGTTTATGTACCAAAACATGATTATGTGCATGTCCCTTCGCATCAACAAAAGTCAATAATGAGTTTTCTTTTGCCATATTCAAAAAGATTGTAAGATGCTTTGATCCATTTCCAAAGCCATATATATCATTACTCAAGTATCTGTGTGTAAATTTTTCAAAAGTGAAGTCTATTAAAGCACCAATCAATGTTACATCAAATTCATTTCTTTGAAACTCTTGATTAAGCTTATTGAGCTATGATAAAACATCTGCAAGTAAGTGTATCATAAATTGAACAACAAACAAAGTAGCATGACTATACCACTTTTTTTCATGACGTTTCCATTGCTCAAGAACAATAGGCATAATATGGAACAATCTTTCCATGACTTGTCCTCGTGAAAGCCATCGTATAGAATGAATTTGCAATGCTTTACCATCCATAATCGCAAATTCATTCATTAGTTGCCACATCTTTGCATGTCTCTTTGAAGACTTACCCAACCATGAATACACTTTACTAGCAACTTTATCCACAAAAGCAAACACATGTGGATGCGATACGAAACCATCTTTTGCCGCAAGGGTTTGTCTATGCGCAATACAATGTATGCCCATAATGCGCGACATCGATGCTTGAAATCGCGCAACCACACCTGTTTCATGACCAATCATTACCGATGCACCATTAGTGGCTATTGCAATGAGCTTCTCAGTAGTTAATCCACTTTCGACTAAGAAAACACTCACTGCATTATAAATTGACTCTGCATATCCATTTTCAATGGATAACAATTGTAGAAAGCTACATCTAGCAGGACCCTTTCCTCTATCTGTCAAGTACAAAGCATAGATAATTACATGCTTTTCCATAGTGCGATCCGTGCTTTCATCAATGAGCAAAGAATAAAAAGGGCTTTCACGTATATTTGCCAAAATAGTTTTTCTCAAATAGTATCTTAAGGCAAACAACATATCCTTTCTTGATACTAGATTTACATAAGAACCATATTCATCAGATGCAGGTATATTAGGTGGCCCTAGCTCCCTTTGTAACCTGCATTGACTTGGATACTTCTCTAAGGGAAGATCATCACATGCACAAAAGTATACAAACTTCATACATACAATTATCCGCATTGTAGCTCAATGATGAGTAGCACCTCCTTTAATGTCAATCCGGGAAGACGTGAGGATGGTATGAAGACCTCGAGCAAGTGGCGTCACAAGTGCGTGAGTGAGAAGCACACAAGCATGCACACACATACACACACACGCGCACACACGGCAAGACAAAGAGAGAGGATCAATGGAGTTCTTTAGATTACTTTCAATAGCTCTTACAAGTTTGTTTCAATTACAATCTACCCCAAAAATGAGCTCTCTAGCTCTTTTTATAGTTTTTGACTAGCTTTTGGCCCTGTCCAGACCTAGTGTCCGGCCTAGTTAAAAATTAGGTTCCAGGGCTTATTTGAGGGCTCAAACGAAGTCTAAAAATTATGAAATTTGGTACGATGGTACTTCTAATACTCCTCAAGCTCGAGGACTCCTCGGCTTGCACAAAATGGAGTCTAATCTACCAAAAACGGGATTTACAATGTTTGTGTAGTGATTAAAATCACTTGGGTTGTACATAATCTATGGGAAAAAATGATCTGGCCTTGTTGCCGTATTGTGCATGACTCCTTTATTGCTTTGTATGCCAACACTCCCCCCTTCCTAGCGTCTGTCGCCCCTGACAGACCTTTGTTCCCTCGGGTGGTCGATGTAGTATTGGATGACATTGGTGGCCAGTTCATGTTCTCCTATCCTTAAGCCTCTTGCTAGATCGGCTTCCAATGCCTCCCAATTTATTGCACCGGGGGTCTCTGGTTGCGGGGTGGTGTAGTACTCTGAATACATTGCTTGTTCACAAGCAAACAGTTGAAGCAGATGTGTCGGCTTTGGCGCGAAAATCTCCGAGTGGTACTCCCAGAACCCTGATCTGAACATTTCTTCGAAGGTCTGTTTGTAGCAGGCGGGGAGGTATTTGATGCGTGCATGCCAAGCGTAAGCCACACGGATACTGGGGGTGGTGCTCATGTCATACACCAAGTCGTAATTTCCATTGCTAAACTCCGGAAGGCGTACCTGTGGTGCGGCTGCATTTCTAAAGGTCTTCAGCACCACTTGCATCATATCTAAGATTTTAAGCATCATTTGCGCTGCTACATCTTGCATGGGCTTCAAGCGCGGCATCCAGTGGCGAATGGTCCCCATCATATATGCTACCGATGGTGGTCCTTGTGGTGGCGCGATGTACGGGTAGTTCAGCCATTCCTTGCATTGCGCATTGTTCTGTACCTTGATATTAAATGCCTTCCACGACCTGCGGCGGGGGACTGGACCGTAGCATGGGTTGTACAGGAGGTGCAGCGGCGCGCTGTTCCATGTGCGTAGCATTTCTGGATAAGTCTCTAAAAGTTTCTGCCGCCATGTTGGTTGACGAATCTTGCCTTTTCGCACCTCTGGAGGAAGGTCTTCGGGTTGAAATTGGGTCGCAAAAGTAGGAATCTGACCCGTGACTCTTTGTATTTCAGCATTATAATCAGCCAGGAGAATGTAATATGGCCTGTACTGGAGTTCCGATGAGAGGATCAGGCGTCTCGATGACAAGTTCTTGAAGTAATCTGATTGTAAAACAGTCTCCTCTATGACTCTCATAGCCTGATTTTGCACTACGGTGCGCTCTTCATGCGAGGTCCCTATTTCCTCCACTTGTCGTAACCATGGCGGCCGTGGTGCCTCGAACGTGTCCTGCGCTTCTTCTGTTTGTTGGCCTCCTGGGAATGGTTGCGGATCATATTCTTCATCAAACGTTTGTTCCACAGGAATTTGCACAACTTCTTCGTCCGTGGGAGCCTCCGGAGGGGAAGATGGCCTCTCATATTGTAGTAGGCGTGTCTGCAATTCAGTTACCTGTTGCTGGAGATCTTTTATGGCCTCTACGTCGGAGGGAAGCGAAGCTGCAGAGGGGGTGGTTGGAGGGGCAGCTGTTGGGCCTTGTTGGTGTTCCTGCTTCAGTTGTCCTAGCTCCTCCGATAGCTTATCATGTGCTTCGAGTAGCATGGCATAATCTTCCAATATAATCTTGATGTTATCGGGGGTCACTGCTTGAAACTTGGATGGGCTGATGGGTGCCCCCGGTGTGCTCTCAATAGCTGCTTCCAGGTTCTCTTGATTTTGTAATTGCAGGCGTCTATTCTCTTCCTGCACAGCCGCAAGATGGCGTTTAAGTAGCGCCATATTGCGCTGAAGTTTTGAGTTGCGTTCCAGTTGTGTCCGTAGGTGACCTTCTACCACCTGCACTGCTTCCTGGTCTACGTTCTGTAGCTGTACTTCCAATATATTGTGGGCTTCTTGTAGGGTGTGGAACTGTGTGTGGAGGCGAGTGTTCTCCTCCTCTAGTACCGCAAGGCGGAGCTGTAGTGTCGCTGAGTGCTCTTGCAGGCGTGCGTTTTGTTGCTGAAGCTGAATGTAATCTGTTCTTAAATTTGATATACAAGCCAACATGGTGTCCAAAGCATTACCTATAGATGAGTGGGGGGTGTTTACCATGGAAGATGCATGGGAAGGGAATTGGGGAAGGGAGACAGTGAATGATGTGTCTACGAAAGTTGTGTGTGTGGGTGTAATTGGTGGAGGGGGAATGGGAGGAGGTGAACCCGTGGGTGGAGGTGCCGTGGGTGGTGAAATGTCCATTCCTTCAGGAGTGGGTGTTAGTGTGGGACCTGCCATATACACTGGTATGGTAGGTGGTGTGTGTGTGGAAGTGGTGAATAGATGTGAAGTGGGGTGAGGAGCTGAAAAGACAGGGAATGGTTGAGGGCCTGGTTGGAAAGCCCTAGCAAAGATGTCCTGGAGGGATTGTAGAAATGGAGAGAGGGATATCGGGGGTTGAGGTCGTAAAGTTGAGGAGGGCTGAAAGGGTTGCGTGGTAGCAGGGAAGCCCATGAATGTGGATCTAGGGTCAGGATGACCCGTGGCTGAGGGCGTTGGGGATGGTTGCCCTAGGGCAGGGTCTAGGAGGGGTTCGGCGGATTGTGTAGTGTTGGGGTTGCCTTCGAAGATAGGATTATCAGTGGTAGAGAATAGGGTGGCACTGGAGATCGGAGTACGGAAGATGAAGGTGGGGTCGGTGGGTTGATTAGTCGATGTGGCTTCTACTGTTTCTCCTCTAGGAGGTGAGGGCGGGGGAGTAGGTGGTAGTGGTTCGGTGGACTCCTCATGGGTGGCTGGGTGCTGTTGGCTAGCTGTCTGGGAGGTTGTTCTGATAGTTTCAGGTGTAGTAGTCGGCTCTTCTGCAACTGTAACAGGAATTTGTATATTTTTACCTGGGCGAGGTCGTGTCTGGAACCTTCGTGGGTCATATTGAACTGAAGGCCTCTGAATGGCAGTGCGCACCGCTTCTACAACTCCATACGTTTCTGCCATCAATAAGAGACCTTCCCTGTACTCTGAGTCAACTCCCGCTTCTTCCAACAATTGGGTCATAAGTACTCTGCTGCTCTGTTCAGTGAGTAATTGCTGCGATCGTACTCTTTCCATAATCTGATACAGCCTTCGGAGTTCTGCTGTATATGCTGGGGCTTCAGTGGTCTCTTCTTCATACGCTTCTTCTTCTTCCGGGTGTCCGTGTTGTTGACTTTGCTGAGCGTCACTCCAATGGACATGTCTACCGTCTGTAGACCTTCTTCTTCTTCGTGAGGATGTGCCCTGCTCCTCTGCCTCTGAATAAAACTCCACATCAGAGAATTGTGTGCTTTGTAGGAATGCTTCGAAATCCTGGGGGTCCAGTCCTTCAGCCTCTCCAGTGGCAGCAAATTCGAATTCAGGTGTAACAGGAGGAGCCGATGGGGTAGGTTGTGCCGTAGTGTCAGATTCCGACCTGGGTATCCTAATGGTAAAGGGGGGTACAGTGCCCTCTCTTAATGGTGATGCCTCAGGAGTAGTCAGGACTTCCCTTGTCTGGACACAAGGGATCGCGCCCCTCATGCGCTTGGACTGATGTGTGGATGTCTTGAGCCTTTTAAACATTTGTAATTGTGCACAAGTTAAGGCACGCTCAATGGGGACATCATATGCCAAGCATCGATAAATGATGCGTGTGAGTGCGCAGCATCCGTTCACCACTAATTTCCTAGATGCCCGTTTGTTTGCTTCATACAACTGATCTATAATCCACACTGGTAGCTTAATAGGTAACGCACCTGCTGCCGCCAAGTAGAGAGCAAACCAGATCTTCTTGTGTGGTTGCGTGAATCGGTCTTGACCGGGGAAGGCGAAGTGTTGCATGCACATTCGGAGAGGGATGGACACATTTGGGGTGAGTGCTGCCATGTCTTTCAGCTTCACTACTTTCCTGTCCTTCATGTTGGTGGGAACGAGAGCATCCTTTTCTGAGGGTACATGCGTGCCATGCATATTTAAAGCATCACTTACCAACTCCACAGTAAGCTCAAACCTCTTCAACTCGTTGTTGCCCAGCAATGAAGGGAGAACAAATGATCCGGGTTGGTCCTTATCTTCATTAGCTTGTAATGTGGAGACCAAATAGTAACATCGGAGGAGATCGGGTTTAGGTAGTGGGGCTTCAAAATATTCCGCCAATCCTGCTCGTTGCCATATGATCTGTAGATCTTCTGTGTTCTGTAAAGTCTCGAACTCTTTGGAGAAAAATTGGAATCGCACCCATGATCTGTCATACTCGCATTTAGACTCCCAGATATACTTGGCCTCACCTAATGGACCGGGCATGCCATTGAACCAATGAGAATTCGCATGAACTCTTTCCGTGATGCCTGTAGGTGGATCCGGCACCGGGAGTTGCTGAAGGTGTTGCATCTCCACTGGTCGTTCAGTCGGAGGCACGTCCACAGGTAGGCTATCCACATCAATTCCTGCAGTAAGTATCCCTGCTTGTGAGCCCGAACCTGTCGCTTCTGCCATTTCTCTTCTTGCTTTCTGATTCTGTGAGAATATAGAATCATGTGTTAACATCGTAATGGACAAAATAAATCCGTTATTGTCCCCGTTACAACATTAACATGAGGTAGATGGTGAGTTAGTGGTTAGTAAGTGCACGAAGACAGTGAGTGTAGTTAACGTTTGTGTATTCCTAGGAGACTAATGCCGTTAGTAAGTGGGGTGAATTTACAAATCTGGGTCGGGGGGTTTATTACAGATCTTAGACTGCCAATTGCAGTGGATGGGCTTTGCTTTCGGTTTTGTAGAGACACCAGAGAGCTGTGTCGGTGTCGCTGTTTGGGAGTGGGGCCTTTTAGGGACCCACTTATAAGTGATTACATGCATGCTCCTGGGTCTTGGTGTGTTCCTAAGTGTTGAGCACGAGGAAATTCTGGTTGTACTCATAGTTGGGTGATGCTGCATAGGTTGTGGCCTTGGCGTAACTACTTGTGCCCTCAAGCAAGCCTTAGGCACCCAAATTTGTCTAGATTGTGGGCTTGCCTTCATCGACTTCTTGGGCACCCAAATAGATTTTACTTTAGCAGAAGAATTTCTGTAAAACTTCTTTTTAGCGTTGTGTTGTTGGTTACTAATAAGAAGCCTTGTCCGTGTAGTTGACGGTGGTGCAGCTGGTCGTTCGCCTTTCCGCACCCACACCTGGTTGAGTTTCTGGGGCATTCTGCTGCGCAGGTACTTTTGATCTCGGACATAGGTAGTACTATGCCCCTTCTGCTTGTGATCCGCCTTTGGTTGCTGCCTCCTTCGGGCCTCTGGAAAAGAAGGGAGATCCGTTGTATCCCTGACTCCTTGTTTGCAAATGTCATTCCTCTGCAATACAGGGTTTTGAACAAGAACAGCATGGTCATCTTCATGTGTACCCCTGGACGGACCAGGAGTCTGTGCCTTTCCTAGTTCCTTGAGTGTTCCATTGTCTAATTCTACTGTAACTCGACTATGATTGACCCAAACCTGGAGAAGTCCACTTCTTAGGTTTAAGTTAATTGCTTGGTCATAGATCCAATCTTGACCCAAGACTAGAGGTTCAGTGAGATCTTCATCTTGACACACCAGTACTTTAACTGTCATTGCCTCATCATGAATGTAAAGGGGAAGTTCCGCCTCGCCCATGCAAGGGGTTTCCACTCCCCCCAATCCTATAAGATATGCTTCCACAGGATTGACAGTCAATTGTAATTCTTGGCAGTACGACAATTTAACAGCACTAGTGGCTGCACCTGAGTCAATCAAGGCTCTTACGGTCCTTGCACTCTTTCCTTGTCCTATATCTAAGGTTACGAAAGGACGTCTATCAATTATCCTATGCGAGCTTGTTCCTGCGACTTCACACATGGCCATAGGAAATCCTTGGTCTGCATAGTCATTCGCTCCAGGCTGATCTCTACCTTGCCTTCGTAATTTCATCCTTCTGATGCGTTCTAAAGCTTCAGCTTGAGCTTCTTCTCGAACTCGCTTTTCTTCCTCTTTGCGTTTCTTAGCAGTGTTGAGTCGGCTGAGCATTTCCTCCGTGAGGGGTTCCTGATACAACTTGACTCTGCAACCGCTAATATAATTTGGGAGAACATCACCCTCTAATGTGGCCAATTGTACTGCTCCGCTCGTGGAGATCCTATTGATGATCATAGGTCCGTAGCCTCTCTTTTCTAGCTTCCTCGCGTGTTGTTTTAGTGTATAGACTAAGACTAGATCTCCAGCTTTCAAGCCTTTATCCTTCACGTGGGCATCAAAGTATGCCTTCTGTCTCTTCTTGGCTGCATATATCCCTGCAGCGGCTCTCAGTCTTGTTTCTCCTAATCGTTCAAGGTCAAAGATCCTAGAGGAGAGCTCATGACCTGTCCATTCGTGCTCTTGTGCTACTCTCAATGTAGGGATCAGGAAGTCCAAGGGTAGCACAGCATTTTGGCCGAATACCATCTGAAAGGGGGTGGCTTGGAGTACCGTTTTGTAGGCAACTCGGTATGCCCAAACAGCATGGTGTAGCTGTTTGTCCCAATCAGAGCGTTTAGTGTTCACTAATTTCGTCAGTACATTGCATAAAATCTTATTAGTGCTCTCAGCTTGTCCATTAGCTTGAGGGTGATAAGGGGCAGACTTCTTGTGTATTACCAAGAACTCTTGGAGTAGATTTTCAATCACTTCGTTCAAGAAATGAGTGCCTCTATCACTTACAAGCTCTATAGGTAGCCCGTATCTTGTGAATACGTTCTCAAACAAGAATTTGGCGGTTGTTTGAGCATCGTTCTTGGTTGTAGCTTTTACCTCTACCCACTTGGTGAGATAATCTGTTGCCACAATGATGTATTCCGCATGAGAACCCTTAGCTGGGGGGTTAATAGGACCTACGAAGTCTATTCCCCACTTAGAGAATGCACGTCCACCCATCATAGGTTTCAGTGGCATCTCATCTTTGCGTATAGGATACTGAGTCCTTTGACAGACATCACACCGTTTCACATAGGTATGTGCATCCATGTGAAGGGTAGGCCACCAGAAGCCCGCAAACATTATTGCCTTGATTACCCGATCTGGTCCAAAGTGTCCTCCTGCTACCCCTTGGTGAGCAGTTTCCAAGATCTTCAGATATTCACTTTCGTGGACACATAGTCTCAGGTAACCATCTTTACCGCGCTTATATAGATTATTACCGATGAGTGAGTAATCCTGGGCTTCTTGTTCTAAACTCCTTTTCCTAGCTAGAGTCATGTCTGGAGGGAATGTGTTTGTTCTCAAGAATGATACTAGAGGTTCACTCCAATCTGGCACAATGGATACTTGATAAAGAGTGGCATGTTCCACTGGTGGTTTAGTGCAACAGATTGGGCATTCCTTGCACAACTTTTGGACATCAGCTTCCATAGTTGGCCAATGCACTCCGAATCTCTTTAGAGTCTGCAAAGTTCTTTGCTTTGAATGGTGTTGCTCTAACGCACCTACATGTGCTAATTGCAACCATTTAGCGTACTCATCCTCTTCTACGCAACAAGCCAAGATCCCTTGATCTGTGTGCTTGTACATGCTTCCTGCCATGATATGGTACTTTTGGGCTTTTACGATCTCTCTATTCCGTGTGTTCACCACTGGATGATTAGGCCCGTATGTCAATACTGGTACTATTGGCTTGGCCCATTGCGGTATAACTTCCAAATTAAACAAGTAAGCATCAGGAAGGTCATCTGACACTCCTTGTGGGGCTTCTCCCGATGTGAGCCTAGAGAGATGATCGGCTCTCAAATGAGTCCTACCTTTCCTTACCACAACCTCAAATTCGTATTCCATTAGCAAGAGAAACCATCTTACTAATCTACCTGTATTGCATGGCTTGTTTACTAGGTACAACAATGCCTGATGATCAGTAAAAAATTTAAACTTATTTGCAAGCAAATAGTGTCTAAATTTCTTAACTGCATACACCATGCCTAATCCTTCGCGCTCTGTAGTGGTGTAATTCCGTTCAGCCGCATTCAATTGTCTACTGGCATAGGCAATTGGAAGATCCATATTACCTTCACCAGTAGGTTGTGCAAGCACACATCCAATAGCATAATTGGATGCATCAACATGAACATGGAATGGCTCATTCCAATCTGGTGTGGTCAAGATTGGTGCTGAACACAATCTTCGTTTAAGCTCTTGGAAGGAATTCTCACATTCATCCGTCCACTCAAAGTTTGTCAGAAGTCCGTACATGGGCTTTGCAATGACAGCATACATGTGGATGAAACGTCGGTAATACCCACAATGCCCCATGAAAGCTTGTACTTCCTTGACATTCTTTGGCCTAGGTAGCTCTGCTATGGCTCTCACTTTTTCTTCATCGGTAGATATGCCATTCTTTGACACTATGTGTCCTAGCATCTTGCCTTGCCTGACCATAAAAACGCACTTTTCTGGGTTTAGGCAGACTTGATATTCTCTACATTTGTCAAAGATTTGTCTGAGTTCAGGAATATGGGTTTGCCTAACGTTGGAATGAGCACAAAGATCATCAACATAGACTTCTAAACTCTTCCTTAGGAACTCCTTAAACACATGGCACATCAGTCTCTGGAAGGTAGCTGGTGCGTTGGTAAGCCCAAATGGCATTACTCTAAAAGCAAAAATGCCCCATTCTGTTGCAAAGGCTGTCTTATGCTGATCCTCTGGAGCTATGGCTACTTGATTGTAGCCCGAAAATCCATCAAGGAAGCTGTACACTTCCTTGCCTGCCACTCTTTCTAAGAGATGCTCTGTGATGGGAAGCGGATAGTTATCTCGAATTGTGGCGGCATTAACCTTTTTCAAGTTAATGCACACACGCAGTTTGCCATTCTTCTTGGGCACCACTACGATAGGGGATACCCATTCAGTGTGCTCAATTTCATAGATAAATCCAGCTTCGACCAATCTATCTATCTCTTCCTTGATCTTAGCAGCATAGTTATCGTTATATGTATATGGCTTTTGCTTAGAGGGTTTAGCATCTGAGGTCATGGGAATGGTGTGCGAGCATATATCAGGGTCAACACCTTTCAAATCCTTGTAACTCCAAGCGAATACATCTCTGTATTCTCTTAGCAAGGCAACCAATTCGTGTTCTTCTTCCGCTGTTAGGTCATGGCCTATATACGTACATCTCTCCTCTCCTTCTTCTATGGCCACTACTATTTTCTTGGTGGTTTCTTTGTTATCATAGGCCTCTCCTGATTGTGCCTCCCGTTTAGGCATTCTTATCATGACCCTCCTGTCATCTATCTCATACTTCTTAAAATTTTCGGGGACCTCAAACAAAGATTCTTCCTCTTCTGGTGAGGCTTCTCTCTTCTTTCGTTTCTTTCCTTCTCCCTTAGGGGTCATATGCGTTGCTAATCTTACATCATTTGTAACCTCTCCATGCCTCTGGGGTTGAAATTCTACTTCATGGAAGTATTCTTCATCTGATGCAAATGGTGGGTCCATAATGATTGACTCTAGTTCGGAGTCACTTGCATCCTCAAATGCATCAGGGCTAGGTTCGCATTCTTCTAGAACTGCCTCTCCCATGATTGGCTCTATGGAGAAGACTGAAATGTCATAGCCATCCTCATCACAGTGAGGTGTCCATTGTTCTTCATTGATGGCTACATCCATTGTTGCTAAAATTTCCGCCCAGCCATGGGGTTCAAACTCCTCATCTGGAAAGACTATAGGTGCATAGGCTGGGTCTTGAATGGGTCTATGAGTTTCGTTCGCACCTACCTCTCTGGCTTTCTCTCTCTTTTCTTCTTCTACTGCTACCTTGCACATCCATAAGTGAGTATCTTCATGCATCCATGAGGATCCAGACCCTATGGAATGCACCGATTCTGTATCATCTTTGGCTCTATGGATGGGATTCCATTGGATAGGAGGGACATCTCTATGAGAATAATCCTTGAGATTGACTTTGGTTGTAACACCTAAGTGCTGCAGGTACAAAGAATTGGTTCCCCAATCCTGTACCACTTGCAACTGTCGCATGAATGGTCTTCCTAAAATCATCTCATAGGCATGATTTTTGCTGAAGTCACATATGGCAAAGGTATGTTCAAACTCGACACCACAAGTGGTGAGAGTTATTCCTTCCAGCAATCCTAGGGGTCTCTCTATGTGACCATCGGCCATCTGCAATTTCATTCTCGTCGGCCTGAGTGCCGGCTTGCCCCAACGCTTCCAAAGGGAAGTAGTGGCAATTGCAACTCCTGCGCCTGAGTCTAAAATTGCCTTGGTGGTGTACTCTTGGTAGGTGATGGGAAGATAGGTGTTCCCTTCTTCGCCTTCACACATATCCCCTATCTTATCCAAGGGAATTTCTGGCACTGTCCTATGGGATCCTACCTGGGAACGAGGTTTTGCTATCTCTGGCACTTGTTTGGCTACATGTTTCCATAGTTCAGGTCTAACCTTGAGTAGCTCTTCTAACTTGAGATTACACTGCACATTAGTGTTCTTCACTATCTCTGTGTTCCTAGGAATGACTGAGTCGTCGTTCCTTACCATGACTGTGGGTGCTCTCATACATGTGGACTTTGCTTCCCATGGGCCTGTGAAGTGGGGTAGCTCTTGTATGGAGTTAGACTCAAAGTCTAATCTCTCGTGAGACTGAACACTCTCATGCTCCCCGTAAATAGATGGGATGTCTTGTGGGAATTGGTCGTGTGCATCGTCCACAAGTTCAAAAGGAGGGGCGACCTCGCTTTCGTTATCCCATTTGTCTTCTTGAATCTCTCGTAGGAAGTCTGGTGCAAACCGATTCATAGAAGAAGAAGTGTCTGGCTCCGTAGAATTGGGCGCATAAGCAACCTGTGAAGGAGGGCTGATTCTATTTTTGACTCTCTCCTCGTTCTCGCAAATGGCTGGAGCACAAGCTTCTTGGGGAGGGTTACTTATTCTATTACTTTTCCGAACAGGCTCACACATTCCCTGAGAAGGAATGTAGGCAACCTGTGGAGGTACTTGAGCTTTCGAGGGAGGCTCATCTGCCTTTTGGGGGGGAAGATAAGCTTCTTGAGGAGGCCCACGGGCTTCCTGAAGAGGCTGGCTTACCCGTTCTCTTGCCCTTTCCTTTCTTTGAGGGGTAGGTTCCTTTTCTGGCAGTGCTATTGGCCTCTCTATTCTTTCTAAGGAGGGGAAGTTGTCCGGTTTAGGGGCATTGGCCACATACACTTCTGATTGGGAATGATTCCTGTTTTTGCTTGCTTCTTCTTGGTCTTGATTTTTTTCTTCCTTGTCAGATCTTGCAATTATCCTCTCTAACTTCTCTAGGAATCCATCCAAGTGTAATTGCATTTTGGCTGAGCCTGAGTAATTGAAAAGGCGACTGGCTTCAAACATAGTCTGAGCCAATGCGACCATTTTCGCGCATAGTTTGGTTCTTTCTATCTCTAGGTCAGCTCTAGGATAGCACTTGTCATGATCCGTGACGTTTGGCCCTTCTTGGATTCTGGCCTGATATGCCTTAAGCATCATGTCTATGTCTTCGGGAGTGGGATCAGCTAATACTGATCCTGTTTGGGGTGGTGGGTGGGTTGCGTGGGCTGTCTTAGAGGGTGAAGGGATGGAGGGTGATGGGGATGGTAGCGGTGGGAATGTGTGAGAGTGCGGTTGAGACGTGATCTCTATGATTTTAGCCTTGGTTTCTCGTAGACTTTCCTCAAGTTCACTCATCTTCTTTGCCCATTGCCTTTTCATGCGTTCGCGGCTATCTTTCCAAGCTCTTGTTCTCTTTTTATTTTGGCTCTCAGTATCGCTAGCATCTAGGCTCTTTTCCTGGCCTACCCCTTGGTTTTGCTGCAATGCCTGAGCCCTAGTGACTACCTGTACTGGTGCAGTGGAAGTGACGCTTCCTGAGGAGTCTACCACTAACCCAACAACGTTGATAGGGGTGATTTTTGGCATGCTATTGGGGTTCTTTGGGCAATCTCGTAAGAGATGCTCTTTTCCGCAATCTTGGCAGAAGCCTTGGATCGTCACCGACTGGGTTTGCGTAGGTGGAGGCAAGGGACAATCACGAATGAGGTGATCTCCTTGGCATCTGTAGCACGGTCCTCTAGGAAATGGTGGTCGTACTTGCCTAGGTTGAGGTCTAGGGTTGGGGTTTGTATACATGATGTTCGTGTAATCTGACTCCCAACTAGGTTCGTTCGGCTCTTCACCATAGTAGGACTCTCCATGTTCTGGGGACTGCATGTAGTAAGCCTGGGGGCTATCCACATGGGTAGAATCAAAGCTATGGTCACTTGGGTCATTTTCAGAGATCAAGGATGTTACAGGGACTATAGCTCTATTCAGGTTCTCTTCTGCAGCAGTATACTTTACCGGAATCACATTAGCTGGGGCAGGGGGTTGTTGTGCTAGCACAGGCTGAGGCCTTTGTTGGGCCTGATACTGTGGTTGGTAGGTTTGTTGGGGTCTAGCATATTGTGGTGGTGGATTTTGGTTTTGGTATCTGCCTTGTTGGTAGGGCTGCGGGTAGGGTTGCCTAACTGCCTGCTTGTTGTATGGGCAATCTTGTGCGGTGTGATTGGTGTATCTCCGTTCTATGGTGCAGTACTGGCTACTAGGGTTTACTTGGGGTTGAGCCATAATAGGGCAGACATTCGCCATATGGTCACCACCGCATGTATAGCATCTTTTCACTGGGGCAAACCTTGGGATTTGTTTGCTAGTTACACCTAGTTTCTGGGCTACTTTTTCGGCCAGTTCTTCAATTGATGTGGCTTGTGTGGAAGATTGACTAGATGCACTATCTGAATCTTTGTAAATTTTGGACAACTCTAGCTCTTCTCCTAGGTTATCTTCAATGTCAATGCACATACGTACACATTCTTCTATAGTCCTAGGGTCTTTCAGATACACATAGGATCTCAATTTTGGGCTCAGCAATCCGTCAAGAAATAAGGCTACTTGTTTAGCAGATGTGGGTAGCTCCGAAATAGGGCACCTTTCAAGATATTGTCTAAATCTTCTTCCTGCAAGTCTCACAGTCTCTTGAGGGGTTTGCTTGAAGCTGTGAATCAGTGAGGAGGTGTTGTGTCTTATGCCACTTTTGGAGAACTCAATAATAAATGCTTCTAAGAGTTGGTCTATGCTCCTGAACTGGCGCTCATCCAATGGCTGAAACCATGTAAGTGCCGTATTCCTTAGGGTTAGACCGAAGGCATTGTACTGTGTGAATAGATCCTCAACCTGTTCCGCTCTCAAGACTTGCTTGAACTCCGCCACATGATCATAGGGATCTCCTGTGCCGTCAAAATAATTCTTCATGGACTTAACTAGCTGGGTGGATCTCAAAGTTCTTGTGTGCTCTCTAGGCCTCGGCAGAGGGAATCCATCTACATTTCTTTGGTTCCTGTGGGCTCTATGCATCTCGGGTTCTACCCTATTCGTCTCTGTTCTCGTTCTTTCTCTGCCCACTGGGTTGGCAAAACTTACTTCTGGTCTGTCTTTACTTCTGTCTCTTTGCATACCATGAGCCTGGGATGTTCCAGCTCCAGGGTGACCATAGGCTACATTTGATCTTGGTTGGGGGAAAATGAATTCGCCCTTCCAAGTGTAAGCATGCCTATCATTTTCTGTTACCGCAAAGATCCGTTCTGAAGCATGATCTAAGTAGGTCACTCTGCCTGGGCTATCCGGATCCTTAAACTCATAGATCATGATATTTCCTATGTCTGTTGGCTGATTAGACTTATACCTCCAAAAGGCTTCATCAGTTTCTCGATTAAGGAGCAACTCTATGCTCTTGTTGTCTTGAGGGACCCATTCAGGCGTGATAAGCCTAGTGAGAACTGATTTACCTCGAGGGGTTCTAGGTTCCGCACCCATGTTCCCTTGTTCCAGGTCCCCTAAGTCCGCTTCTGAGATTACGTTCCCGAAGTCATCTGTCCTATCAGGGTGACTAGTAACAACATATATAGTTCCTTCCTTGTCCAGGTATGCACCATTTTCAAACTTGACAGCTGGGTGTTCTAGTCCTATGGATTGGTCAGGGTTTTTAATCTGGACCACAGATCTTCCTAGGCCATCCTCATAGATGCTCGCACCTAATCGGTTGGTCCTAAGGTATTCCAGCTGTGTTTTGTAAGGGCCTTCTACCCTGTACAAATAAGGCACTCCTGAACTTTCCGTCGGTCTGTCCATGCCTTGAGACATTTCTGACTCACTGGTCTCAGAGCTAGGGTAGTATGAGTGGTGGCTCAACTGCTGGGCCCAAGACCTTGCAGTATGATTGACGCTAGCCTCTGAAGACCTAAGGCTTTGTCTTTCCCTTGCTAATTGTCGTCCTGATCTAAGGTTCATATGCCTAACTGATTAGCCCAAAATTTTTTTCCAGAGTACAACCTCGTTGCCGATCAATTGGTACCAGTCACTTGGTTCTTTTTAGTTAATTGTTGTGTTTATGGTCTTGTCTGATATCACGTCGTCAGGAATACTTGAATGTTCTTCGTACTTTCAGGTTGATCGTTCCACGTTAGGTTCTTTCCTTTATGTTGTCGACAGTACAGAGATTAAGTTTTTAGCTTGAACTTGAGTTTTTAGGTAGTCTTCAACTTGATAGTGGCCTATCGTCGTCCTGACTTACTCCTACTTCTAATCGCTCTTAGCCTAGGCTAGGAATTGACGAAGAGGAGTTGAGAATATTCCGACCTTTCTGGCCGAACCTTGCTCTTTAGTGCTCGAGAAGTGGATTCTCAAGCGTGTGCCACACCCTTGCTTGGATACTCTCAATTGCTTCTCAATAGGCCTGCATAAATCCCAAGATTAGCTCCAAGTAGACCTTTCAATTGACAGACAATTTATTTCAGACACTTTGTTAATGACCCTTGTTCCCCCTTTTGCATTGTTAGAAATTTACTCTAGAGCTCCCTTGGTGTTCCTACCCCTCAGTATGTCAATTTTCCAAATATCCTATCTGAAAATCAACGCATTATTCTTATAAAAAACAGTTGAGAGCGTGTAGTATATGTCACGAGCTTTCCGACAAGCCCTAGAGCTCAGAAAATGGATTTCGTATGAAAAAGTTATGACCGTTCAGGGTTTAGGGGGTTACTAGACCAACAGAACCTTTCGAGGGTTTTAATGCATTTTCTAAGGCCTTTGTAAGTAGATGAGTACATGAAAGTGCAAATATGCCCAAAATTTAGCCTAAATTTCCAAAAATTCACTCCTTAATTTTTTGCCGAAAATGCCTGTCTATCGCGATAGACGGTGTCTGTCGCGATAGACACAATCTATCGTGGGGGCTGTCTGTCGCGATAGACGGTGTCTGTCGCGATAGACAGTGTCTGTCGCGATAGACGGTGTCTATCGTGGATTTCTGTCTGTCGCGATAGACGGTGTCTGTCGCGATAGACACAATCTATCGTGGGGGCTGTCTGTCGCGATAGACGGTGTCTGTCGCGATAGACAGTGTCTGTCGCGATAGACGGTGTCTATCGTGGGATTCTGTCTGTCGCGATAGACGGTGTCTATCGTGGATTTCTGTCTGTCGCGATAGACGGTGTCTATCGTGGATTTCTGTCTGTCGCGATAGACGGTGTCTGTCGCGATAGACGGTGTCTGTCGCGATAGACGGTGTCTATCGTGGGATTCTGTCTGTCGCGATAGACGGTGTCTATCGTGGATTTCTGTCTGTCGCGATAGACGGTGTCTGTCGCGATAGACGGTGTCTATCGTGGGATTCTGTCTGTCGCGATAGACGGTGTCTGTCGCGATAGACGGTGTCTGTCGCGATAGACGGTGTCTATCGTGGGATTCTGTCTGTCGCGATAGACGGTGTCTGTCGCGATAGACGGTGTCTGTCGCGATAGACAGTGTCTGTCGCGATAGACTGAAAAAATGCAAATTTTTGAAAAACTTCTAGTGATCTAGAGTGCCCACAAGGTGTAGGTTACAGTGGTAATCATGCATTCACAAAATGTTAAGATTTTCTGTCTGTCGCGATAGACAGAGACTGTCGTCCCGGGACCTGTGCAGAGCCTGTCGTACCTGCGCACACTGCTGGGGATGATGGTACAGCAAAAAACCTGCAAAATAGCTCAGAAAACATGCAAAAACAGCACATGCAAGTTCGCTCTCTCGCTCTCTCTCACAAGTGAAATGAGGGAAATGAGGTGGAGGTGGGGATATAGTCAAAAAACTGAAGTTTTCGCGATGATGGAGATGGACGTGGGAGATGGTGATGATGATGATGGTGAAGAAAGTAAAAGAAAATCGATGAGAGTGAAGAAAATACCTACAACTCCAACGCGTCAACTCTACGTCTTACCATCACACGCTCGTCCTCAAAGCTCGATCCCCGGCAACGGCGCCAAAATTTGGTGTAGCTCAATGATGAGTAGCACCTCCTTTAATGTCAATCCGGGAAGACGTGAGGATGGTATGAAGACCTCGAGCAAGTGGCGTCACAAGTGCGTGAGTGAGAAGCACACAAGCATGCACACACATACACACACACGCGCACACACGGCAAGACAAAGAGAGAGGATCAATGGAGTTCTTTAGATTACTTTCAATAGCTCTTACAAGTTTGTTTCAATTACAATCTACCCCAAAAATGAGCTCTCTAGCTCTTTTTATAGTTTTTGACTAGCTTTTGGCCCTGTCCAGACCTAGTGTCCGGCCTAGTTAAAAATTAGGTTCCAGGGCTTATTTGAGGGCTCAAACGAAGTCTAAAAATTATGAAATTTGGTACGATGGTACTTCTAATACTCCTCAAGCTCGAGGACTCCTCGGCTTGCACAAAATGGAGTCTAATCTACCAAAAACGGGATTTACAATGTTTGTGTAGTGATTAAAATCACTTGGGTTGTACATAATCTATGGGAAAAAATGATCTGGCCTTGTTGCCGTATTGTGCATGACTCCTTTATTGCTTTGTATGCCAACACTCATTTTTTCAAAATGGATAATATTCTCTACCCCATGCTCAAGAGACCCTTGCCTTCAATACCGATTCTTTGCTTTGTGATACGAGCATGTACTACAATTTTATGATCAAGTGTCATTGCATGATCATTCAATGTAGACAAAACAAAGCTTTTGGAACCCCCTTGAGTATCACCATTGATCTTTGTTGCATCCTCGCAATATTGGCACCTAATGACTTCTTCATTGAGCATACCCCTTTGCTAGATAGGCCCAGGGATGCAAAAGATTCCATTGGTTGCGCCATCTCCTTTTCATCTTCTTAGGTGCTTCGTGAGCATAAGAAACATGATCACTTGCAACACCTATATTAACACCTATATTGCAATCCATAGCATTTGCATGATCAACCACATTTGTGTCTACATGCATGTTAGACTCTTGTGCTTCTTACAAAGAGACAACTTCTATGTTTTGCGAATCACCAACTTGCCTTTGACTTATACCCTTAAAAAAGAAAGCATCCATCTTGGATTGTGACTTTCTCTTTTTGCTGGGAGACTATTTCTTCTCCATTTCCATCTAGTACTTGTATGAATAACTTAACACCTAAGCCTCTGCAAAATTTTATCATGCAACAATTATGTTAGACATTTCAAAAAAAAATTCATGGATCAACAATACATACCAAGAGACCATGAAGTTGTCAAAGCCATTATAGATACAAATGCAAATCAATTCTGATATAATAAAGAATGAGAGAAAAGTTTTTTTTTACCTTTTAGAGAACCAATGAGCAAAGTGGAAACACTTGTACGAGACTCACAAGCTTGCAACACTAATCAATGCTATGTCCATCATCTCCAAGTTCTAACAAGCATAAACATATATTTCATTATGCACTAATATTCAAATTTCATAATAATTTCTACAAGTAATATGCAATGTACCACCAACCTTCAACGTTGATAAATGCATGCTTGCCGAATCTTTCTCAATGTTGTTGTAATAGGATTGTTGTTAATAGTTCCCTGCATTATTGCATCAGGTAAGCAAAACCCTGTATGTACATCAACATTATGTATGTCAACACAAACCTTGTCATGGTCATCAATGTTGAAGAGAGAAAATAACAAA
The DNA here is from genome assembly GCA_020310875.1 of Ceratopteris richardii. NCBI lineage: Eukaryota > Viridiplantae > Streptophyta > Polypodiopsida > Polypodiales > Pteridaceae > Ceratopteris > Ceratopteris richardii. The sequence continues at coordinate 2,490,936 of CM035438.1, forward strand.
TTACAATTGCCAAAGGCAAAATTCATATGATGATGAATCATGATAGCATCAACAAAATGTGTATCATTATTTGAGCTCGACAATCTGCAATGGATCAATTAGCTTCAGAACTTCAAAAGAGAAGTGCATGTAAACATGTCCAATTAGCCCTAAAAACCATACTTTTGCATTTGATAATCTGCAATGTGGAATGTAGAGGATGGACAAACGATGGGCTCGACAATCTGCAATGAGCATTGCATTTGATAAGATTATGTAATATGGCCATTGGATAGATCAATCATCATAGATTCATAGCCCAGATTTTGGTGTGCATTGAAACTTGAACAGAATCTCTAAAGTCCAGACTCTTACCTTAGTCGATGACATGTCAAACGACGGCTGATTCCAAATTTTGTATGTGACAGAGCTACGCAGGCAATAAGAGTACAGCACTGTCGGCGTCGAGCGGTCGCTGGAGCCTGGAGGACTCAGGACTCAGTCAGGAGACCTCAGAGTCGAGCGTTCACTGGAGGACTCAGGAGTAAGAGACCTGGTACGGAGGCATTGTGCTACGTGAACAGGGGTCAGTCGGCTGACGGTGACGCTGGTACAGAGAATGAGCACTGGCAGTTGGAGCCTGGTATAGAGAACGAGCGCTCAACGCACACTATAGTACTGTACGAACTAAGAAGTTCGAACCAGATTTCAACTTTCAACGCTCTGGTTCGGTTTCAAGATTCGGGTTTTTGTCTGGTTAGTTTTAGAGCGCTGGTCTGCTGGAGCCTGGATGCTGGTTCACATTTTAGAACCAGAGAGTTCATTGGTTCAAATTTTAGAACCAGAGAATTCACTGGTTCAAGTTTTAGAACCAGAGAATTCATTGGTTAGAAACTTCTCAAACTTGTTTACTGGTTAGAACTAGAAAGTTTTTTTAGAACCAGAGAATGGAGCCTGCTGCAGGTTTTTCATTTCTCCGGTCCTTTGCCCTTTTAAGTCGTGACCAATTCTCAATGACCATATAAACTAACTCCAACTTCCAAGTTAGAACTTAGCGCGCTGCGCAGCGCTTTCACGATTCTCAGATATAACATATATCATATATGTCGTTATTTATATCTACTTTATATTTATTATATATCTACTAATAAAAAAAATGACATACAAACTACATGCCTTCGCCTGTCAAATGACATTAGATTTCGATCATGTTCTTTCATAGTGAGAGCAGGATTGACAAAATGAACCTTTCACTTCAATTGTTTGATCGGTCAATTTTTTGGCCCTAGGCCCCCTAGAAAATGTGAGAATTTGGCTACGCAAGGAGTGGTTCCCGCGTGGTTTAATTGTGTGCAAATGTCAATTCCTGCCGGCGAATCACCTGCTTCTAGTATTTGAGAATGAAGAGATGGCCTTCCAAGCCCTGCAAGCTGGCTCTTGGCAAGTGGGCCGGTCCACCTTATGTCTATTCAAGTGGACCCCAGACTTTGTTCCGAACAGGTTAAAGCCTCTTCATTACCCGCTATGGGTGGAGCTTCCCAATCTGCCATATTTTCTGTATGGATTTCTTCGAGAAATCGTTTCACCGATTGGTTGTCGATGGCCTCAAGAGAGGATGTTGGGGGGTTAATCCACGATGGAACTCAATACTCTTTCAATGGGCGATGACATACACAACTCTGCGTTGAAACAGACTTAAACCAGGTCCTTCCCTCGAAGATCTGTTCACCAAGATGGTTTCCACTCTTCTCCAAAATACTTCAACTAGAATAAATATCAACAATAAGCTCTCTGAGCCCATACGTTTAAAAAGATCTATCAAGCAAGGCTGCTCTTTGGCTCCACTACTCTTCGCTATCGCCTCGAACGACCTCGGTCGCCTATTAAAGAATCACATGGACTTTGGCAATCTCAAGGGTCTTTCCTACCTCTCAATCATGGCCAAATGATTGTTAGGTTGCCGATGACATGAATGCCTTTGTACATAACGATATGAACAGCGTTGAGGTGTTGTGGAGTTGCCTCGACACCTTTTGCGTGGCATCAGGTTCAAAAATCAACCATGCTAAAACTGCTTTGAGAGCAATCTGCGGACCTCCACCCCAATTGTTGTTAGATCAGGGGTGTCAAGTTATCCCTAGAGGTCAAGTCTTTCGTCTCCTCGGCATTCGGATGGGCTTCGACATGACAATGGACCAACGATGGAACTGGGTGCTAGCCAAGCTGGATAGAAAACTAAATCATTGGAAAGGTATGCAAGTCAACTTGGCAGGGCGTGCTATGGTTGTCAACACATTCATGCTTTCAACGACTATTTACTTTATCTCATGTTGGAGACCTAAGGAGAAAGATTTTGCCAAAGTGGAAAGAATCTGCAGAAACTTCCTTTGGACTAGGACCCCAACAGGAGGGGGATTCCCAAAATCAAATGGGAAACTTGCATTAGCTCGAAAGACTCAGGGGGCTTGGGGATTTTGGATATCGTTGGGTTGGCTGACAAGTTGGCGGCAAAGTGGATTATGAAGGGTAGAGCAATAGGGAGTCCTCTTGGGCCAAATTGATCTTCAGAAACATGGAAGAACTTACCTTAGTTGGACATCCTGGTTGGAAGGACATAGGGATTCTCACACTTCTGTTCTCCCCCCACCCGGTGTCCCCTAAAGGTTCTAGCCTCATGAGTTCTTTATGGAAGAGTTGGAACAAGGCCAAACAATTCATTAAAATTAGTGATGAGTGGAAGTGGGAAGCTGGGATAAGACAAAATGACTCTATCTGGTTCTCAATCAATGGCATTAGGGGGGTGGAGCCTTGGAATCTCCAAACTGCAAAGAGGTTATGGAACAAGGGGTTCAAACAGTGGAAACATCTCTGAAAACAAGAGACGAGCCAGTGGATTAGGTTTGAAGACTTAGACCCGAGACATAGAGTTACCCTCGAGGAATGGACTCTTCTTCAAGGCAGGTGTTTAGCGTGGGAACGCTCAACTACCCGTCTTCTCTGCAGACATGATCTTCCTTGCCTGGAGGGCCTCAAATGGAGCAATGGTAAGAAAATATCCAGAATCCCCAAATTCAAAGAGAACTTAGATGTTCATCACACCCTTAACAAGAGGTGGTGCCTTTCTTGGACCAAAATTTGATGGGAACTAAATTTCATGTCCATTTGGCACCCCCTAATTGAGATCAAAAAGTCCGTTCTCATGTGGCAGATCTTGCACAAGGGAATCTGGTCCAATGCTAGGGCTAACAAAATTAGTGGTATGCTGCCATGGTGCATGGATTGCCAGCTATGCATCAAAGATTTAGCTCACCTGTTCTTCGATTGCCCTAAGTCCCGTGTTATCTGGCATCACGTGACACGGGTTTTGAGACTCATGAACCAAATCAATTGGCAACAGGCACTGTTGGGTGAGGCGGTCGGCTGCTCAGCGAGGCTGTGGAATGCCATCAGGGGTGAGACTCTTTGGAAGATTTGGAGGGAGCGATGTGTTGTCAATTTTGGCCAAACTCCTAAGGAATGGTCGATCGAGAAATCCTTGTTTCTTCTAGGTAAAAGAATCTCTCGAGATAAGAGATCTCCACCGTTTAGACATCATTGTATTTATCTCCTCAAAAACAACAAGTTGAAACCCAAATGGGTCCCACATGAGGGAGATGATAGATTTATCCGCCTCATTTGTAATGCCTTCTAGCTTGCCATACTCCTCCCCTGCATTGTGGGACTCGAGGGGTCCCATGGGCACTAGTCCCATTCACTTGTAACTTTTTTTCTTTATTTTAATTAAAGTCCAAGAGAATAGGCTAAGGCCGAACTTCCTTTTATTAAAAAAAAAATAGAGATTCCATTTGTTGGCCGAACAAACTCACAGAAAGGAGTCAACAAGACAGTTGTACGTCAAGTGTCAAAACCAAGTTATGTTCCATAAGAGTCTGAGCCTTATTACCTCTTCAGTATGTAGCTCTGGAAAATTTCCAATGGAATCCCTCGGAATGAGGGAAGTGCATGAAAATGATCATTGCTTCACTAAATACTAGGGGGCTAACTGACCACACAAGAGCCACCATTATTGGTTAATGGCTCTGCAACATAAGCTTAAACCCGGATTTCATTTGTCTTCAGGAGATTAAAATTGAAGGAGAAGGCCTTCAAAAAAGACTTAAGGGCATCTCTTAGTCCCATGAGTGGTTTTCCAACACCCCCTTTCAATTCTCCTTGATCTCTATGTATGGTCTGAACGAGGATGCTACGAGGATTGATACTTGGTCCTCCTTGGACTTGTTTTCTCATAATGGCATGATTTGCGGTGACTTGAATATGGTGGAAGAACCCTCTGATAGGTGGAACAACAAGGGCCGCATCATTGATGGCCAGGAGAAAGATATATGGGACCAAACCAAACTGTTTTTGGATCTGGTCGAAGTCAACGACTCGAATGGTTTTCCTTGGTCCAATCTTCAATCGGGTGTGGACTTGAGGAAAGCAAGACTCGACAGAATCTACATTCCGTAGAATCTCGTCCATCAATGGGGTCCTCCCACCCCAATGCAATGTATCAACCTCACCGTCTCAGACCATTAGCCAATGGTGCTCACCTTCCCCCCTCTATCTAAAAGTCGCAAGGCACCTTGGTTTCATGCTAGTCCATTTGTCTTCTCACTCCCCTCTATCCATCAAGAAATCACCAAGGCTTGGCTTGAGGCCTTCGTTGTCTGCACCTCTCCAGCCAAGTGTTGGAGAAACATAGTGAAAAAGTCTCATTAGATCTTGATTAGGACCATGAAGATTCTCAAAACCATCCGCCGAAGAGGTTGAGAAAACCTATATCGTCGGCTTTGGAGACTCGAAGAAGACGTTAATAAAGGGAAGATTCAATCTCAAAAGGGACTCCAAATTATCAGAGGAAGATTAAGATATGAGGAGGAGATAAAAAGGAAAAATCTTCAAATTTACTTTAAGGAATGGTGGGCAAGTAAGGTAGATAGACATTCCAAAGTCAAAGCTACTATCTCCTTCAGATCGGATGATCTTCAAAGAACTTGGAAAGTCTTCTTGAACTGCTAGAAATTGTTTTTCTCCTCCTTACTTTGTACTATACTCAATGAGAAATGAGTCATTGATTCAGATATAAACACTTCTTGGGTAGGATTTGAAGCATTATTCTTACTGACTGTCCATGTAGGACATACATTATGTGTGAAGGACCAACAAAATGTGAGAAACATTATTCTTAGACAGATGTGTTCTCTATTACCATGCATTATCTCCTTGGTGAATGGTAGCTCATTGAGTGCGTTATTGGGATCATATATGTACTTCAGAGCTATCTATGAGAAAATGCAATATGAAGGGAGAACTAGATCTAGACTTGAAGAAGAAAGTATTTTCTTCTAAGATTGCTTAGATTAGCTTGTAAACCAGGTTCACACAAAGGGACACCTTTCAAAGCTCCTTCTAGAACAACACTAGAATAGAGTGGTGTGACCAATGTATTACAATAGTGTAAGGTTCACACAAAGGGACACCTTTCAAAGCTCCTTCTAGAACAACACTAGAATAGAGTGGTGTGACCAATGTATTACAATAGTGTAATGGACACAGTTCATAAAATAGGTAATGTAGAGATATACAAAGATCACTATATGCTGTCATCTACACAAAGGTTGAAAAGATAGTTATTTTTATATCCATGTTTATATTTGTGGATATCTTTGGGATCTTTAATGCGCTCATGAGAAGGAGATTGGTAATTTATTGGAATGATGGGAGATCGAGGATTGTACAAGCACACAACCAACACAAGGAAATAGAAGAAGCTTGAAGAACACCATGTATTCATACACATCACTATGGAGACCTATCACCAACCCCCCCCTAAAAGTGATGCAATGAATAAGCATATTGCACACATGTATTAGAAAGTTCCAGGCTATGTGGAATGCAATTAATCCACAAAAGGAAGTAAGCCCAAATATTTATGAAGAGCTTCAAACTTCTTCCTAGGGAGAGTCTTTGTGGAAAGGTCTATTACATTATCCTTGTGTGCACACATAAGCCAAGCTGACTTCTCCAATTGAGAGTGAGTCCCAAAATAATGATATTACACCTCAATGTGCTTTTGTGTGAGAATGGAATATAGGGTTCCTTGCAACTGCCAATGCACCCTCACTATCACTATGGATGGTGGTGCTAGAAGACTCGCCAACACCAAATCAAGTCAGAAGGCATATGCGCCACACACACTCAACAATAGCTATGAAAGCTACCCTCTAATCATTACCCTCTAATCATTCTTACAATTTGAAGTGCCCACGATAGGCTGCTTCTTACCAACCAAGATATGCATGAGCTACCATGCATGAAGCAAAAAACACTAGTGGACATAGAAGCATCATAAATTCTATTTGACTCTAAGGAAGAAAAAGCATATGAATCCACTGGTAATGATGCCCCCTTGGAATAAAGTAATCCGCATACTTGGGTACCATTCAAATAGTCAAGGAGGCACTTAACTATTTGCAAATGCTTTGCAACTAGGCTATGTATTAACCTACTCATCTAAGGTATAGAAAGCTGAATATGAGGCTCGATCATTCATAAGTAAACGAAGAACCCAACAACTTGCTTATCATGAAATGCATCCCCAACGTCATAAAAACTGAATAATAGAACTTCATTATGGAAGTGGCAATATATTTGCAATCTTCAAAGCCAAACATTGCAATAATGTGTCAATGTATTTTTCTTGACACAAAACTATTCCCTTATTAGTTTGCATGAAATGAATGCCCAAATAATGATGGAGACTCCCTAAATCTGACATCTCAAAAGAGGCATGGAAATCAGTCCTAAATTTACCAATATGCTTCTGATCATTAGGAAATTAGTGAATAGTGTATCATCAACATATATAATAATGATCAAAAGTAAATCATCTACACACTTAACCTATAAGGTTCTCTTAGTTAGACTTTCATTAAAACTATTGTTTATGAATTATGGAATGTGTTGAACAAAGAATTGTTGGAGTGTTAATTCATTAATGTATTAATGTGTTTTGGTGTTCTTGATATAGGAGCTGAAGGTTCGTGATGTTGGTGCAATTAAGCCCAAGCCTACATACTTGATGAATACATATAAGCTTGATTTATTAGCATATCACTAGAGAAGCTTCATATGTACAACCTCTTGTAACTTTGAGTTCAATTACCCCTTATAAAAGGTTAATCAACCCACGAGGAGTTAGAAAGCATCTATATCATATCATTTGGTAGTTGAAGTCAAGAGAGAATCAATCCTATAATTTAGGATTACTTTTAGGTGGAGATTTGAATTTGAATTCAAATCTTTGGCTTCAACCAAAGGCTATAAAACATGAGAAGAAAATCATGTGTGCATCTCAAGGTTCTGAGATCATTTCCATGTATCTTCATTGAGAAGAGGAGCTCACCTCATACCTCTCTCATTCTACACTCATTGAACAATGTCTTATTGCCAATGACTTTGTAATTTTACATGATTTAGTCAATACATGTTCATTAGTTCCTACTCTCATATCTCTGTGACACTCTATCATAATAGTGATTTTGTTCGAGCGGTTCTCACTGTGTGGTGCATCATTTTGCATGATTTAAAGCATGACATCTTCAACATACTTCCTATTTCGATCCTATAAGAGTTTCATTGAATTTGGTTCTCACAATTGTTGGATATCATTCGATTAATGCTCACTGTTCTCTGACTTTCAAGACCCGTAAAAGTCAGGGTAGTTACTTAGCTTGCTAAACATAATTCTCTGCATATAGTTTATCATTTTAGATTATTCCACTCATGAATGGTAGCTTGTTAGGCTAATTAAAGTTCCCCCAAAGGAATTTTACTAATTGCTGTTGTACTCAGAGAATTGAGTAAAACATTGAGGAGGTATCTCAATCAAAATAGCAAGTTTTGTGCATTGGATCATATGCCTACCTATCTGTTTTGATTCTATCATTTGTGCATCATCTTCCAAGAAACATATATGATCATTTATGCTTATTAGCTAGCTAAGGAGGCCCAAAACACTCTCGAGCCATATGTTATAGCACGTGAAGCAGGTTTTAGCTACACCAACTCATTTCTTGTGATTATCCACCATCTCCTCCAACACTTGAGGGCATGAAAGGCGTGAAAGAGGAGACATCAATAATCCGATTATAATGTATATATTTTGTAAATAAACCCATGTAGAGGGTTCTATTGTTAGAAACAGTTAGTAAAGTAGTGGTTAGAAGAAGGGTCATTGAAGACTGCAATTTCTACTATTAAAAGCAAAGGCTTTTTACAGAAGTTACCAACTTTTACTTTCATGCATGCTTTTCAAAGCTGCTCTCATGTAACCACTATTTTGACATAATAAAAAACTCCTATAAATACATGCACTCTATGGACTGTCAAAACAAAGTGCATGGGAGGAGATTGACCTAATACTGTGTTTTGTCTCGTCTCCTGGCATGTCTTTTTTCTATGTGTTTTCAACATCCGTAACCTCTTTGTGCACGTGAGTAAGATCTCGAAATAAAACTGGTATCAAAGCACTTTGTGCATCACTACGGCAGGGTTTATTTTTGTTCATTTTGGCAATTGATCTCTGTTTTCACTATTCTCTATTTGTGATCGGATTTCGATTCAGTTTTCATTTTCATTTCCATTTTCGTTTCCGATTCCGATTTCGGTTTTGGTTCCGGTTTTGGTTCCGGTTTTGGTTTCGGTTTCTGTTTCAGTTTTAGTTTTTGATTTCCGATTCCGATTTTGTTTCTATCTTTGTTTCCATTTCTAGTTCTAGTTCCAGCTCTAGTTTCAGTTCCAGAACCAGAACCTATGTTTACACCTACATTTACACCAATGTGTTCTTCTTCGGTTTACTCCAAGGCATGGACTAATGCATAGAACTTAGGCGTTTACTCCTTCGGCTTACTCCAAGGTGTTGACTAAGACATAGAACTTAGGCATAACATATTGCATAACTAAGGCATTACTTTGGCATCTTTGGCACCCAAGGAGTTTTATATTCACCAAGGTGCGAGGATTTGAACCCACAACCTCACTCTCACAAGGGAAGTGCTTTACCCCTACACTATGTCTTTGTCTTGTCACTCGAGTTCTATTTTCTTATATTTAACACAACATGCATCTCTTTCTTACTTTTTCAAATTCCCAAGAACAACCCTTCTTTTTACATTTTAATTCAAGCAATCTCAATAACTGTTTTTACATCTCTAGCAAGAGGGCTTTGTTTTCTACATACTCTATGAACACCATAGAGGATTTAGCTGAGTCACCTTTATCGGAGGTAACATTTGACCAACAGCTTGAACTATTGTGGCACGAACTTTGAGGCACTCAGAACGAGATTTGGCAACATGATGAAGTACTCCACGAGATGCAATCTGATGAAGATAACCTTACAAGGGTGGTAAAAGCTATTGTCTCTGCCCAATCAAATGGCACACATTCCAAGATTGGTGTTAAAAATTATGAGCTTCTATGATTTGATGGCCGTAAGGATGGCCCTTTAGTTCTTTCATGGTTGTCACAGTTTTGACAATTTTTACACAGATGAAACATATGCTGAAAGTGAAAAAGTCAAATTTGCCACTAACTATTTAGTAGGAAAAGGTCAACTTTGGTGGAATGTCCTATGCCACAATATAGATCGTCCAACAATGTGGAAGGCTTTCCAAGATAAAGTGAAGGATTGTTTTCTTCCTCCTCAATATCATCTACATGCTCGACATGTATGGACAACCTTTACATGGAAGGAGGGTGACACGATCACTACTTACACAGAGCGGTTCTTGCAAAATTTATTATTGGTTCAAATGCTTGAAGATGTACTAGAGGATAGCTTGCAGCAAAAGTACGAAGATGGTTGGAGGTGGAATCCAAGCTAAGTTTCACACTCTATGGCCTGCAACTCTCAATGAGGCTATCTCTTTTTCCTATGATACAGAGAAGGAATTCTAGTCCATAACCAAACCGATCCGTCTACGACAACCACATCAACGACCACTTTTTGTTAAACCCACGTTTCCTATGAAGCATAATTTTGATGCCCAATCTTACTCTAGTTTTCCTCATGCCCCACAATCCAATTACTCAACTTCACTTGTTGCTTCATCTCTCCAACCTACCAAACCACCTACCCTCCTGACTTCAGCGGTGGATGCCCAATAGAATCGACCATGTATCACCTACTAGAGTTGTGGTAAACTTGGACATACAAAAATAAAGTGGTGATTGTGACCTCTTCACATGAAACCAATTACAGGTCAATTGCATAATATGGAGGCCCATAATGAAGAAATTCCTCCTGTTTGGACAAAGGAAGCATTAGAGAAGGACTTAAGTATCTTGGGTAACGATATCTCAATTCATTATTTACTTTGCATGTAGGGTAGTATCAATAACAAGTTGGTTAATATCTTACATAATGATGGTAATTCACATGATTTCATTACACATTTATTAGTACAAGAACTTAAATGAAAAACATTTCCTTTCTTGTATAAAGTGAAAGCTGCATTTCAAGGTAGTCATTATAATGTAACACGAGAAGTTTAACACGAGAAGTGCAAGATGCAGTTATCATTAGTATAGGCCCATATGTAGATGCACGAACATTTTTAATTGCACCTTTGCAATCTTACGATGTTATATTGGGTATGCCTTTTCATCATCATTATAACCCATGCATTGACTACCATACACATACCTTTAACTTTGAATTTAAAGATCAAATCATTACTTTGTTTGTGCGACATGATTTCCATCCATTTCCATTTATTAGTCGCACTCAAGTAAAACGTGCATTTAGGAGAGGATTCAACTCATGCATTGTTTTTGTCAATGTCATAAATGATTATACTCATACACTTCTCGATGCATATAAACCTTTCATCAATGCTTATAAGGATTGTTTTATGTTTGATTATCCCTTTGAACTACCACCACCACGAGGATTCTTTGACCATAGCATAGACTTAATTCTTGGTAGTTCTCCTCCTCATAAAGCACCTTATAGGTATGGCCCACTACATAAAAAATAAATAGAAAACCAAGTGAAAGACTTACTACACAAAGGACTTATAAGGCCTAGTTCTTCCCCATTAGGAGCACTAGTTCTCTTAGTAGAGAAGAAGAATAAAACTTATCGAATGTGCATTGATTATAGAGCCCTTAACAAGATCATATAAAGAATAGATACCCTATTCCTCGAATAGATGATCTTTTAGATAAGTTATGAGGAGCTCGTATCTTTAGTAAAATTGATCTTAAATCGGGTTACCATCAAATATGTATGACACAAACTGATATTTTTAAGACTGCATTTAGAACTCAAACTTGCCATTGTGGATTTATGGTAAGGACCTTTGGACTTACTAATGCCCTTGTTACATTTGCATGAATGATGAACAACATTTTTCTTGATTACCAAGCTTTTGTTCTTGTATTTTTTGACGATATACTTGTTTACAGTAAGCATGATAGTGAGCATGAGAAGCATCTTAAAACAGTTTTTGATTTGCTATGAGAAAACACACTTTACGCTAATCCTGAAAAGAGTTACTTGTTTCAACGTAAGCTAAAATATCTAGGACATATTATTTCAAGTGAAGGCATGCATGTGGATCCAAAAAAAAAAAATTAAGTTATAGTAGAATGGCCTACACCACAATCAGTGGATTGGCTAGTTTCTAAAGGAAGTTTGTTCGAAATTTTTCTTATATAGCACTACCTCTTACTTTATTATTGAAACAGAAAATAAAATTTGCATGGGGACTTACTCATCAGCAATCCTTTGAAAACTCAAACATGCACTTTCACATGCACCTGTTTCATAGTTACTTGATTTTTCACAACCCATTCATGTCGTTACTGATGCTAGTGATTCAAGAATAGCTGTTGTTTTAATGCAAAATGATCATCCCATTGCATTTGAGAGTAGGAAGCTTAAGCCCTCATAAAAGAATTATAGTACATATGGTAAAGAATTCTTAGCAGTTGTGCATTCTTTGCGAATTTGGAAACAGTACCTTATGGGATCTAAGGTGTTAATCAAAACTGATCAACAAGCTATTAAGCATTAATTAAATTAACCCTTAATGTATGATCGACATCTTAAATGGGCTTCATTCATTCAAAATTTTCAACCCATGATCCAATATCAACCTAGTAAAGCTAATGTTGTAGCTGATGCTCTTAGCCATTTTCCTTCACATTCTGTTGTTTTGCATAATATTTCTACCATCCAAATTCATTCTTTTCAAGAAATGATTTCCACTTATGCATCTGATTTTTATTTCTCATATGCATGGCATGACTTTAACAATGGTGCACCTTTATCTAATGAACAATATACATTTCATCATGCTTTACTTTATTTTCAACATAGATTGTGCATAACCCAAGCTTTTAAATATTTTTTCATCAAAGAAATGCATGAACCATCTTACATGGGTCATAGAGGCACACAGAGCACCATTTGTGCTTCCAAAGATTTCTTCTTTTGTCCACACATGGAAAAAGATATTGCACATTATGTTTCTCAATGCATTGTATGCCAGCGTGTAGAACATCATCACGGTAAACCATTTGGATTATTGATGACACTTCCCATTCCGAACAAACAATGGGAACAAATCTCTATGTATTTTATTACAGGTCTTACTACCACTTCATCACATAATGATATAATTTGGATAATCGTTGATATGTTTAGTAAATATGCATATTTCATTCCTTGTAGAAAAAATTTATCTGCATCTCAGGCTCCAAAAGTATCCATTAAATGCATTTTCCCACATCATGGATTTCTAAAAGTAATGCAATTTGATCGTGATGTTAGATTTTGTAATCATTTTGGGGTTTTCTTATTTCAACATTTTGGTTCTAAAACAGATTTTAGCTCTTCATTTCATCCCAGACATATGGACAAAGCGAGGCTACAAAAAGTACTATTCTTGATTTATTGTGTTGTTATGCATTAGATAATCCTAGTTGCACCTTTTGAAATTGTTTATGGTAAAAAGCTTCCCACTCCCATGTCACTCACCCAAACCTACATTCCAATGGTTGATTCTATTGCTCACGATCACATTTCCATACTTCACAATGTTCATGAGCACATTAGGAAAAGTTAGGAGCGATATACATACAATATCAATACAAAATGATTAGCCAAGGAATTCAAGGAAAATGATCTTTTATGGTTGCATATCATTAAAAGAAATCTCAAAAATATTTTACAGCATCCTAAAATTAAACTTGCACAATGCTATTATGGACCGTTTTGCATCATACAATAAATTAATGATAATTCATTTAGATTAGATATAACATCTCATTGAAATATACGTAACTCTTTTCATATTACTTTACTTAAAGCATTTAAAGGAACTTTACCACTCACTCCACTTCTTGATGACCCTCCTTTAATTCCAGAACAATATGAAACCATAGTTCTTGAGAAAATAATTGATCATGATGGCACTACTACATGCACAAGTACACAATATCATCAATATTTAGTTAAGTACAAAAATCACTCTAATGAGGAATGTCAATGGATACATAAAACACAATTAATACCCCATTATGACCACTTAATTTCGGCATTTCATACACAAACACATTAATGTAACTCCTCCATGAGCATTTCCATGCATGTTCTTTTACATGGAACATGCTTATTTTTGTTTAGTGATGGAACATGTGACTAGCCATCCATGTTTATTTTTATTTTATCAACTAAGGTCAGTTGCTTTTTCAAGTGAGGGGCATTTTATGAATTATGGAATGTGTTGAACAAAGAAAGATTTGTTTGGGCAGTTCTCTTCAACTTTTTGAGATATAGTCAATTTTTTGCATCAAGGTATTTTAGTCACCGGCCATGGATGAAAGCAGTGATGTATTCCGTATGTTGGTTGTTGAGGATAAGTTGGATGGTACCAACTACCCGTTATGGGATTATATGATGCGACATGTATTGGTTGCAAAAGGACTGTGGAACATTGTGCAGGGTGTTCAAAGACTTCCTATCACACCTGCAACTATTACAACTACAGGTACTGAATCTGATGCAAAAGGTGTTGAAGATAATGATATTCTACATATTCCTGTTTGTGCTACGGTTTCTGCTACAGCTACTACATAACAAATTTGTTGGGATGGCAGAGATGCCCAGACACATGCATTGATAGCTTTGTCTATCAAATGTGCCATTATTCCTCACATTCACTCTTGCAAAATAGCTAAGGATGCTTGGGACACACTTACCACATTGTACCAAGCTAGGAATGAGGCTCATGTTGCTTACCTCCGAAAACAGTTGGAGAGTGAGCACATGAATGAAGGTGATTCTATGGAAAATTTTCTAACAAAGATCAAAGACTTGAAGGAACAATTGATTTCTTCTAATGAGATTATACTAGATAGCTCACTTGTGTAGACCATTCTGAATGGTCTTCCTCATTCATATCAGAGTTTTGCTTCTACTCTTTGGTTGATGATGAAAGGCAATCCAAATGCCTTGACTTTTGAGGAGTTAGTCTGTGTTCTGTTGTAGGAGGACTTAGAAATCACCACTTAGAAATGCAATCTTAATGTACACTTGATGTACATTCCAACCATGATGAGCTATAAGTGCAGAGATACTATGGATGATGGTCATTTAGCACATGTAAATCACCACTTAGAAATGCAATCTTAATGTACACTTGATGTACATTCTAACCATGATGAGCTATAAGTGCACAGATACTATGGATGATGGTCATTTAGCACATGGGATCAAAGCTCTCATTCAAATCAATGCCCTGCTCTTGCACATAACCTTTCATAACAAGCCTAGATTTATATTTGTTGGAGGAAGGTAAAAAAGGGGTCATATATAAAAATTCAAAGCCAAAGCAATCAAAGCTTAGTCAAAGGAAAATGAATGCCACTAAAAAGGGAGTACATGCACGGAATCAAATAAAGAAAAAGTCTACAAACTTTTCCCATCTCAAATTCCACTCAATATAGGTTTTTTTTCTAACCCAAAATACTTGTTAAAAATGCCTACTTTTGACCTTTAACCCTAATTTTATCATGAACTAGGAATACGTTCTAGATTTTAGTGCTCAAGCTTCATGGGCATAGCTAGAATATCCACACAAAAGTTTATGGTTGCTTGATACCATTCCCACCTTCAAATGGCTTTTGGACGCTATTTTTTAGGCTCGGCTAGTTACTACAATGTGGATAGAGCTCTTCCAAAATATATAAAAGTGAAAAAGCTCTCATTTGTTAGAAATATATAAAAGTGAAAAAGCTCTCATTTGTTAGGGTGAATAAATTGAAGAGATCTTGTTAAAGATTGGTTCTCTTATGAACTTTGTATCCATTCTTGAGAAATAGAGAGCTTCTTGGAGCATGTTGCCTCTTGGATCGTATTGCATCTTGCCTACACATGCATGTGTGTGTGTGCATGCATTTTTGTGCCTATGTATCTCTCTCTCTCTCTCGATGTAATTTTTTGTACTTCCATCTTTCCACATGTGATCTTCATACCACCAATTGGTCTCTTCGTAGATTTTGACAATTTTATTATGTTTGCATGGATGCTATGATTGACATGGGCATTATACTTTTGGCACCATTGTTAGGAAGATATTGTTGAATGCATATGATAGTAATTTTTTGCATAAGGTATGTGTTTGGTTCTCTTTGCTTGCTTTTGGGCACATTTTCTTCATCTTTACCTCATTGGACAATTATATAGGTAGATAGATAGTTAGAAATAGGGGAAAATGCAAGTTTTAGGGCTAGGGTTTTATAAGGTCTCCATTAAAAGTCAGATTTTCCTCTTCTTCGTATTCTTCATATTCTACTCTTTCTACACTCGTTTCTTCTTTTTTCTTTCTTCTTTACACGTCCTTAGGTGATGAAGTAGTACTTCTTGCATTGGGAAGGCTTGACACCTAAAAGCTAAGCTCTAAAGTGCACATGTACAACTCTTTATAAGGCATGATGAAGTTGCATGATAGAGAGTCGCCTTTAGGGTGTGAAGTAAGCTTCATTTCATGCACCCTCTATAATTATTGGAAAGGTTAAGCGAAGCTGAGAGGAGATGTTATACTTTATGGGATATTTGGAATGAAGGTGTAATGCCTTGAGGATTTTAATGTGTTTTGTGTTTTGATTTAGCAAGTGAAGATCCATGAGGGTGTGAACGCGCATGGACTTGGAGATATTTAGAAGAATATTTTTAGAAGATGGTTATTTTTAGTTATTTTTGTAAAAAATAATGGATCGCTTTAGAAAGCGACGTTTTTGTAAAAATAGAAAATTACGAACTTGTAAATAAAGCAAAAACACGCTTTTCGGAGCACGGCCCTCATGTATCTTCTTTGCAGACCTATGATGTTATACTTGGTATGCTTTTTCGTCACCATTATAATCCATGCATTGATTATCATACACACACCATGCGTTTTAAGTTTAACCATCAAGATATCTGTTTGTCTGCAATACATGATTTCAAACCATTCCCATTAATTAGTCATACACAAGTAAAACGTGCATTCCGAAAAGGCTACAATTCATGTATTGTTTTTGTCAATAACATAGTCGATTATATACATACACTTCCTGGATTCTTATAAGGATTGTTATGGCTGATTTTCCTTCTAAACTACCACCTTCGAGAGGATCCCTTGATCATAGTATAGACTTAATTCCTGGTAGTTCTCCTCCCCATAAAGCACCTTATAGGCATGGACCTTTGCATCAACAAGAAATAACCAATCAAGTTAAGGATTTACTTCACAAAGGACTTATCAGGCCTAGTTCTTCTCCCTTTGGAGCACCTGTTCTTTTGGTAGAGAAGAAGAACAAGACTTATAGGATGTGCATTGATTATAGAGCACTCAATAAGATCACAATAAAAAATAGATATCCTATTCCTAGGATAGATGATTTATTAGATAAACTTCATGGAGCACGTGTCTTTAGTAAAATTGATCTTAAATCTGGGTATCATCAAATAAGAATGTCACCAAATGATATTTTTAAGACTGCCTTTCGAACTCAGACCGGTCACTTTGAATTCATGGTAATGCCTTTTGGACTTACCAATGCACCTGCTACATTTGCACGCATGATGAATAATATTTTTCTTGAATACCAAGCTTTTGTTCTTCTTTTCTTCGATGACATACTTGTCTATAGTAAGAATGATGATGACCATGAAAAGCATTTAGCAATAGTTTTTAATTTGTTACGCACCAACCAACTTTATGCAAATCCTAAAAAGAGTTACTTTTTCCAAAGAGAATTAGAGTACTTAGGCCATATTGTTTCAAGTCAAGGAGTTCATGTAGATCCAAAGAAGATTAAAGTAATTAAAGAATGGCCTATACCACAATCGGTGAATGATGTTCGCTCTTTTCTTGGATTAGCTAGTTTTTTATAGAAAGTTTGTAAAAGGTTTTTCTTATTTAGCCCTCCCACTCACTTTATTATTAAAGAAAAAGTTAAAATTTGCATGGGGATTGCCACAACAACAATCTTTTGAAAAACTTAAACAATCACTTTCTCATGCACCTGTTTTGCAATTACCTGATTTTACACAACCTTTCCATGTAGTTACAGATGCTAGTGGCTCAGGTATAGGTGTTGTATTGATGCAAAATGATCATCCCATTGCATTTGAAAGTAGGAAGCTTAAACCTTCTGAAAAAGAACTACAGTACATATGATAAAGAACTTTTGGCAGTTGTACATGCTTTAAAAATTTGGAAACATTATCTCATGGGTACAGAAGTCATAATCAACCAACAAGCTATTAAACATTTACTCAATCAACCATTGATTTCAGATCGACATATCAAATGGGCTTCATACATACAAAATTTTCAGCCTATGATTCGATATCAACCTGGCAAAGCTAATGTTGTAGCTGATGCCCTGAGTCGTTTTCCATCCCCACAAACAAATATTTTTTTTATTAATAACATTTCTGTGGTTTATATTCATTCATTTCATGACATGATTCCTACATATGCATCTGATTTATATTTCTCACAAACATGGAATGCTTTCAATAATTCTACTACATTTAGTGAAGAACATTACACATTTCATAATGGATTCTTGTATTTTGATCATAAGCTATGTATTACACAAGATTTTAAAGAATTTGTTATGAAAGAGATGCATGAACCACCATATATGGGTCATAGGGGCATACAAAGTACTGTTTCTACATGTAAAGAATTCTTCTTTTGGCCAAATATGGAAAAGGATATTACACAATATGTTTCCCAATGCATTGTTTGTCAACGTGTCAAAAGATATCATGGTAAAACATTTGGATTATTAATGCCACTTCCCATACCTAATGGGCCATGGGAACAAATTTCTATGGATTTTATTACTGGTCTTCCTACAACTTCATCAAATCATGAGATGATTTGGACAATTGTTGATAGGTTTAGTAAACAAGCATATTTCATTCCTTGTACGAAAAGTCTTTCTGCACCTCAAGCTGCCAAATTATTTATTAAATGTATTTTTCCACATCATGGTTTTCCAAAAGTAATTTTATCCGATCGTGATGTTCGTTTTTGTAATCACTTTTGGGTTGCATTATTTAAAAATTTAGGCTCTAAAATAGATTTTAGTTCTGCATTTCATCCTGAAAGTAATGGGCAAAGTGAAGCTACGAATAGTACTATTTTGGATCTATTACGTTGTTATTCTTTAGATAATCCAACTAATTGGGATGAGAAACTTTCTTTACTCCAATTTGCATATAATAACACAACACATACCACTACTGGACATGCACCAAATGAAATTGTGTATGGTAAAAAGCTTCCTACTCCCATGTCTATCATTCAAACTGACATACCTATGGCTGATTCTTTTGCACAAGATCATATTTCTATACTTCATGAGGTTCATGAGCATATTAAAAAGAGTCAGGAACGTTATACCCGTAATATTAATAAGAAACGAGCAGCTAAACAATTTAATGAAAATGATTATGTTTGGTTACGCATAATTAAACGACGTTTGAAAAATATTCTACAACATCCTAAGGTAAAACTTGCACCACGTTATTATGGACCTTTCCGTATTATTCAAAAAATTAATGAGAATGCTTTTAGATTAGATATACCTTCTCATTGGAATATTCATAATTCTTTTCATATCAGTTTATTGAAACCATTTAAAGGAATTTTACCACTCATTCCTATTTTGGATGATCCTCCATTGTTAGAAGAGGATGCTGAAGTTTTAATTCCAGAAAACATACTTGATCATGATGTTACTACTACACGCACAGGTAATAAATACCATAGATATTTGATTAAATATAAAAATCATTCATTCGAAGAATCACAATGGATTCACAAAACATCACTAATTCCACATTATCATCATTTGATTTCTGCTTATCATTCACAATCACATTAAATTCCAATTTTCCAGTTCCATGCATGTTTTTTTTTTATTTACATGGCACATGCCTAAGATTGTTCAGTGATGCGACATGTGATTGGCCATCCATGTCTATTTTATTTTTTATCAACTGAGGTCAGTTGCTCGTCAACTGGGCGGCATGTTATACTTTATGGGATATTTGGAATGAAGGTGTAATGACTTGAGGATTTTAATGTGTTTTGTGTTTTGATTTAGCAGGTGAAGATCCATGAGGGTGTGAACGCGCATGGACTTGGAGATATTTAGAAGAATATTTTTAGAAGATGGTTATTTTTAGTTATTTTTGTAAAAAAATAATGGATCGCTTTAGAAAGCGACGTTTTTGTAAAAATAGAAAATTATGAACTTGTAAATAAAGCAAAAACACGCTTTTTGGAGCGCGGCCCTCATGTATCTTCTATTCAGGACGTAATAGGAATTTACTATAAATATGCATGCTCTGGTAGAGTGTCCATCAGAGCATGTGGGGGGAGATTGTACCCAATTTGGTGTCGTCTCTTATCTCTTTCTGTCTTTGAGTATTTTTTTTCTCTGCGTTCGTACGTCTGTTATTCTCTGCGTTCGTGCGTCTGTGGTACCTGGGGCAACAGGAGAGTTGTGTAGAAGTGTGAAAGGGAGAAAACGAAAAATTAATAAGCAAAAAAGTGAGAAAATTATAGATCAATTGTCCTTAGAAAGGGTTTTTCTTGACTTTTATGTGCATTATAGATCGCTATGATCCAGATCTAAGTTCCAAACAAGGCGATGTGCAAAAAAGTGAAGACTCTAAAAATATTTACCCAAATGTTGGTCATGAAGTTCATCAAATCAATTCAAAACTTAAGACTCAAACTTGTAATGTTCTCATCAAATCGATTCTTTTGAGCCAACACACCAGGTATTTCACAATATAATATGTGCAAGACATCAAAACCCATCTGAAATTTCAATGCGTAGTTTGCATTTAGACCATGGATGCACAGGATTTGTGAAGAAGAGAATAAAGAAAGTATAGCAATAAAAGAAGCAATAAATCTTTACTTGGAGACGAGGACATGAATCTAAACACATGTACAGCATTTAACTTATTCTGTTACTGCAAAATTTGATTAATACTCACAAGGTTTGTGATTGACATTAAGTTATACATCATCATAAGCTGAACATCATAAAATTTCGGAAGTTTGCGCAAAATAGTAGATAGGTCTGATGTAACAAATGTCGTCAGTCATAGCTATAGTATGAATTTGAGGCATGTTTTCAAAAGAGCTATCGGAGTATAGTCGTCACAGCATAGGCTTCATTACATCACTGTATTGAAGCAAAGGAAATGTTTAACTACTTAACTATCGGTGCTTGACATATTTCATATGTTTGTGACTGTAATGGAAAGTCAGTGTACATTAAACAAGCTTCTATTCAAATAGCAACCCCATCAAAGAGTAACGGAATTTGCAGAAAATACTCACAGAATTGTATTTGTTGCACATAGATTTATAAAAGGTTGACCTCTCATCAATTCCTTGCTCATCAGCTACTCTCTCTATGTTCGTATTCACTAGCAGTAATCATCAATTCTTTAACTTCTCCAGTTTTGGATATCAAATAGATCGGCTAGAGCGCAGATGATGTGAGATATGGCCTTGAGATTATAACATCAGATTAAATCAGAGAAGTCAGAGCTTTCAACATTGACTTTGTCACTAGGTTCGAATTCATTCATCCATGAGCATCGAATTGATGTCTAAGCATCGATGCAGTCAAAGGAGCTTCAAAGTTTTGTCATTGTCTTCCTGATCAAATGTATTTTCCGCCAGGCAATTACTTCAAAGACTATAACTCATGTATTGTTTTTGTCAATAACACAGTTGATTATGTTGGAGATAGACGTCTGCGGAAGCACGCGAACAGCACAAGGAAGAAGAAGAAGCTTGGAGCACAAACACACAATACTGAATGTATTACTAGAGAATGTACAAAGATAAGTAGCCCATTAGGGCAATAGGCGTATATACAAGCCGGGGGAAAAAAACCTCTTAAAGAGGGAAAAAAGTGCCCCGGCGGTCTTAGAGTGTTCACACACATCACTACGAAATATATCAACAAATCCCCCCTGGGAGTGATGCGGTGAACAAGGAGCTGGCACTCATGTATAAGGAAGTGCCAAGCTATGTGGAAATCACTCCACAAAAGGAAGTAAGCCCAAAGCTTTGCGGAAAGCTTCAAACTTCTCCCTAGGCAGAGCCTTCGTGAAAAGGTTTGCAATGTTCTCCTGCGTGGGCACATATGCCAAGCTCATCTCCCCAGTAGAGAACCTCTCCCTGACATAGTGATAATGCACCTCAATGTGCTTAGTGCGAGCATGGAACACAGGGTTCCTCGCAACTGCCAATGCGCTCTAACTGTCAGTGAAGATGGTGGTGGCAGAAGACTGGCCAACACCCAAATCAGCCATAAGGCGTCTGAGCCACACACACTCAACAGTCGCTGTGAAAGCTTCCCTATACTCAGCCTCACAACTGGAAGTGGCCACAGTAGGCTGCTTCTTGCTCAACCAAGATATACATGAGCTACCAAGCATGAAGCAAAAGCCACTGGTGGACACACGAGTGTCATAGCAACCAGCCCAGTCTGAGTCAGAAAAAACATGCAAATCTGGCGGTAGTGATCCCCCCTTGGGATAAAACAACCCAAGTAGCCGAGTACCACTCAAGTAGCGAAAGATGCGCTTAGCCGCCTTCCAATGCATGACTCTTGGGCAATGCATAAACCTGCTCATCTGTGAGATAGCAAACTGAATATCTGGCCGAGTAATGCATAAGTAAATCAAGCATCCAATAGCCTGCTGATAGAGAATAGCATCAAATGCATCTCCAGCATCATGAAGACTCAATCATAAACCTGTCTCCATAGGAGTGGCAATAGGCTTACAGTCTTCAAGGCCAAAACGCTGCAATAATGTGTCAATATATTTCGTTTGACACAAAGCCATTCCACCATCAACTTGCATAAACTGAATGCCCAAATAGTGATGCAAATGCCCCAAATTAGACATCTCAAATGAGGCATTCAAATCAGCCTTGAAATTAGCAATATGCTTCTCAATAGGGCCAGTGAGCAGCATGTCATCTACATAGACAACAATGATCAGAAGCACATCATTAGCATGCTTAACATATAAGGTGCTTTCAGTTGGACTATTCTCAAAACCATGTGCAATCAGATAGGCATGTATCTTCTCATACCAAGCATGTGGTGCTTGCTTTAAACCATATAACGCCTTCTTTAACCTGCACACCTGGTTTTCATGCCCTTTCTGCACAAAGCCACGGGGCTGAAAAACATACACTTCTTCATGCAAGTCACCATTCAGAAATGCTGTTTTAATGTCCAACTGATGTACATTCCAACCATGATGGGCTGCAAGTGCACAAATGCTCCGAACAGTAGTCATACGGCATGTAGGTGCAAAGGTCTCATCAAAATCAATGCCTCTTTTCTGTGCATAACCCTTTGCAACAAGCCTAGCCTTATACCTGTCAACTGTACCATCAGGTTTACGCTTCAGCTTGTATACCCACTTAGTGCCAATGGCCTTCTTGCCAGGAGGCAAGTCACATAAAGACCATGTGCCATTCTTCATTATAGCATCATATTCAGATTGCATAGCAGCCATCCAATTTTCTGAATTCTGAGCTTCATCAAAAGAAACAGGCTCATTCTCATCACAGAGACTAGATGCAGCCATAACATAGCAATCTGATGCAAAGGAGGCACTATGAGAGCCTGAACAAGTACGATATGACAAAGGTGCATCTAATTTGTTGTCACGCAAAGTCTGCACCAGCCATTTTGGCATAGTTTTTGCCTGCTCAATATCAGCTCTCTCATCAGCAAGTGCATCATGTAAATCTTCATCAGAAATGGAATGATCTGCATCATCATATGAAACCTGCAAAGGCTGAGAAGTTGCCTCATTAGGACCAGCACTAGACTGTCCACCTGTAAAAAGAGGCATCAAAGTATCATACATGTCTTTGGAGCTAACAGATGTCTCCTTAGTACATGAAAGCAATGGCTAAATAGCATCTTCCACAAAGACAACATCACGGCTAACCAGAATGCGTTTAGTCTGTGGATGATACAGACGATAGCCTTTACTTTTAGAACTGTACCCAACAAAAATACATTTTACTACCTTATCATCCAATTTTCTGCGATGTTGTTCAGGCACTAATGCATATGCCAAACAACCAAAAACACGCAGATGAGCAACAGATGGCTTGCGGTCATGCCAAGCCTTATATGGAGTGATAGACTGCAACGCTTTAGTGGGACACCTGTTCAGTACATATGTTGCACACATGACAGCCTCAAGCCAGAAACTATGTGGTAAAGCCCAACTTTTGACCATGCACCTCGCCATCTCCATGAGTGACCTATTCTTTCGTTCAGCAACTCCATTCTGTTGAGGTGTATACGGCACTGTACATTGGTGTTTTATCCCACGTTCATCCAGAAATGCATTAAAATCTGAAGACATATATTCCCCCCCTCGATCAAAACCGAGGGTGCCCATTTTACATGCTGACAGATTTTCAGCCAAAACCAAAAACTGTTTGAAGCGCATGAACACTTCGGACTTTTCTTTGAGTGGATATACCCATGCATGCCTGGAAAAATCATCAATGAAAGTCACGAAGTAAAGGTAATTTCCAAAAGAGGGTGTCTGCATAGGACCACAGACATCACTATGTACAAGCTGCAATTTCTGCGTAGCCCGAACTGAACCATCTTTTGGGAAGGAAGAACGCTGCATTTTGCCCAAAATACAGCCTTCACAAACATGTTTTCCAGGAGCCTCAAGTTTGGGCAAAGAGGACACCATTTCAGATTTCTACAGGCGTAGCAAACTAGCAAAATTCAGATGGCCAAAGCGTGCATGCCAAAGCTTTGCATCTGATATAGCCTGAGAATCATGAACTGCACATGCCAAATCATTCACAGATCTTTCATAGTCTATGAGCTTATACGGCCCACGACATAAGATGCCAGAAGCAATAATCACATCACCATTTGAGAGATCATGGACTGTACACCTGTCATCAACGAATTTCACAACCAAGCCAACTTGGCTAATGCAAAAACTGATAATAGGTTCTTTTTGATCCCTGGCACAAATAAAGCATCTTACAAAGTGAAAGAACTACCATCAGCAGTAGTCAGAATGATCTTACCAACTCCCATAACAGGATAAGAGGAGTTATTGGCGCATGTGATAGTATTCCCTGTAGGGGCAGACTGGAGTAAAGAGAAGAAACTGCGCTGCGAGGTAATATGTT
The DNA here is from genome assembly GCA_020310875.1 of Ceratopteris richardii. NCBI lineage: Eukaryota > Viridiplantae > Streptophyta > Polypodiopsida > Polypodiales > Pteridaceae > Ceratopteris > Ceratopteris richardii. The sequence goes on from CM035438.1 coordinate 2,515,763, forward strand.
TGGTCGCCCCACTGTCAAAGTACCAAACATCTGAGTCTACTACAGACATGCATTGATCATGAGAAGATGGGTCAAGACTGTAGATAGTAGTAAACGCCTATTCTTCTTCCTGCACAAGATTTGCAGACTCTGTTTTTGGTGTAGAGGCCTCTGCAACAACCATTCCAGCCTCTTTCTTCTTTGCCTCTTTAGCAGCCAGTTTTGGACAGTTCTTTATAATATGATCATTTCCTTTACAGTACTTGCAGAACAATTTCTGCTTTTCTGATTTCTTCTCATCTTTATCCTGGTTCTTCGATTGTGCAGCATTTGCAGATTTTTGCTTACTAGTAGAAGAGCTCCATTTTCCTTTGCCCTTCTGACTAGCCAGGAAAGCTTGATCTGCAACACGCATAATGGACCTGTTCTGCCTGGACTGATCTTCCTACAACAGAATAGAGACTAATTCCTCAAATGACAAGGCATTCGGATTGCCTTTCATCATCAACCGAAGAGTAGAGGCAAAACTCTGATATGAATCAGGAAGACCATTCAGAACGGTCTGCACAAGTGAGCTATCTGGTATAACCTCATCAGCAGAAATCAATTGTTCCTTCATGTCTTTTATCTTTGTAAGAAAATTGTCCATAGAATCACCTTCATTCATATGCTCACTCTCCAACTGTTTTCGGAGGTAAGCAACACGAGCCTCATTCCTAGCCTGGTACAAAGTGGTAAGTGTATCCCAAGCATCCCTTGCTGTTCTGCAAGAGCGAATGTGAGCAATAATGGCACGTTTAACAGACAAAGCTATCAATGCATGTGCCTGGGCATCTCTACCATCCCAACGAATCTGCTCTACAGTAGGTGCAACAGAAACAGCAGCACGAACAGGAATCTGTGGAATATCATCTTCGACACCATCTTCATCAGCTCCAGCACCTCCAGCACCTGTATTTATAGTACCTGTAGTCGCAGGTGTAACAGGACGTCTTTCAACACCCTGCACAATGTTCCACAGTCCTTTTGCAACCAGTATATGTCGCATCATATAAGCCCATAATGGGTAGTTGGTACCATCCAACTTATCCTCAACAGCCAACATACGGAATACATCACTGCTTTCAGCCATGGCCGGTGACTAAAATACCTTGATGCAGAAAATTGACTGTATCTCAAAAAGTTGAACGGAACTGCCCAGACGAGTTCTGCTAGACCTGTAGCAAACTTCGAGACGCTTAAACTGATGAACAGAAACTGGTATATACCTTTGGCACAAAAGGACAAAATAGCTTGCACAAGCGCTACGATAGTGCGTTCGTAGGCCGAAATGAGCTCAGATCGCGATTTCTTCACCACATAGCGAAGCTGTTTTGATCTCGGAAACACCATGAGTATGCTCACCAAATTTCGTGCGAATCTGAGACTGCAAACGGAGGAGTGTCGACGGCACCCTAGAAGAAGCGATGACCTGCTCTGATACCAATTGTTGGAGATAGACGTCTGCGGAAGCACGCGAACAGCACAAGGAAGAAGAAGAAGCTTGGAGCACAAACACACAGTACTGAATGTATTACTAGAGAATGTACAAAGATAAGTAGCCCATTAGGGCAATAGGCGTATATACAAGCCGGGGGAAAAAAACCTCTTAAAGAGGGAAAAAAGTGCCCCGACGGTCCTAGAGTGTTCACACACATCACTACCTAAATATATCAACAGATTACACACATACACTTCCTAATGCACATAAATCATTTATGGATTCGTATAGGGATCGTTTTCTTGCTGATTTTCCTTCTAATCCACCACCTTCTAGGGGATGTCTTGACCATATTATAGACTTAATTCCTGGTAGTTCTCCTCCCCATAATGCACCTTATAGGCATGGACCTTTATATGAAGAAGAAATAGCTAATCAAGTTAAGGATTTACTTCACAAAGGACTTATAAGACCTAGTTCTTCTCCCTTTGGAGGACCTATTCCTTTAGTAGAAAAGAAGAACAAGATGTATAGGATGTGCATTGACTATAGAGCACTCAATAAGATCACAATTAAAAATATATATCCTATACCTCGGATAGATGATTTGCTAGATAAAATTAATGGAGCATGTGTCTTTAGAAAAATTGATCTTAGATGAGGTTATCATTAGATCCAAATGACACAAAATGATAGTTAAAAGACTGCCTTTAGAACTCAAACTGGTCACTTTGAAGTCATGGTAATGCTTTTGGAATCACCAATGCACCTGCTACATTTTCACATATGATGAATAACATTTTTCTTGAGTACCAAGCTTTTGTTCTTCTTTTCTTTGATGACATACTTGTCTATAGTAAGAATGACAATGACCATGAAAATCATTTAGCAACTATTTTCAACTTATGCAAAAACAAACTTTATGCCAATCCTGAAAAGAGTTATTCCCTCCAAAAAGAATTAGAATATTTGGGTCATATTGTTTCTAGTCAAGGCGTTCATGTAGATCCAAAGAAGTAACTGAAGAATGGTATGTACATTAATCTGTGAATGACGTACACTCTTTTCTAGGGTTAGTTAGTTTCTATAGATATTTTGTAAAAGGTTTTTCCTATTTAGCACTTCCACTCACATTATTATTGAAGAACAAGTTATAATTTGCATGGGGATTAGCACAACAACAATCTTTTGAAAAACTCAAATATGCGCTTTCTCATGCACTTGTTTTGCGATTACCAAATTTTGCACAACCTTTCCATGTAGTTACAATTGCTAGTGGTTTAGGTATAGGTGTTGTCTTAATGCAAAATAGTCATCCCATTGCATTTGAAAGGAGGAGACTTAAACCTTCTATCATTTGGCCAAATATGGAAAAGGATATTTCACAATATGTTTCCCATTGCATTGTGTATCAACGTTGTCGGAGAGAAATACTCTCCCCACTTGAAAGACAAAGCAGTAAAACCAAATCATGCGCATAAAGAATAGTAAAATCATTGATGATTAATTGTGTTTTGCCTTGCAGAAATAGGGATTGACAGAAGGTTAATACAGGTATCTACCACAAGTTTACGTTTGATACAAGTAACTACATCAAGGCTATGAGATTGCTTGTCAAAGAGCCAATATGGAGACCTTATAATTGTCCTCAAGACAAGAATCCAGCAAGAACGGGATACCTTCACACATTCAAGAGATATGATAATCTGAATCATAACATTTTAGCACATTAGGGCAAGGACGGATGAAGGCCGATGGGAAAAGAGTTACAAAAAATAGGGTGTGTTGCAATAAGGAGATAAAATAATACCAAAAAAATTGTGATTGATATGGTTTTTTTTTTCATAAAAGGAAGTTCGGCCTTAGCCTATTCTCCAGGACTTTAATTAAAATAAAGAAGAAAAGTTATAAGTGAATGGGACTAGTGCCCATGGGACCCCCGAAATCCCACAATGTTGGGGAGGAGTATGGCATGCTAAAGGGCATTACAAATGAGGCAGATAAATCTACCATCACCCTCATGTGGGACCCATTTGGGTTTCAACTTGTTGTTTTCGAGGAGATAAATATAGTGATGTCTAAATGGTGGAGATTTCTTATCTAGGGAGATTCTTTTACCTAGAAGAAACAAGAATTTCTCGATCGACCATTCCTTAGGAGTTTGGCCAAAATTCACAGCACATCACTCCCTCCAAATCTTCCAAAGAGTCTCACCCTTGATGGCATTCTGAAAGAACTTGGAGAAGCTTGTGGAAGGTAGAAAAGTGCGTTTCAAAGCGACGAAGTTTGGTCAAGCCAACCGGCACAAGACCAGCCCTTGAGCTTATGGAGACTCAAATATACCCTATAAGCATGTGATAAGTGCAAAGAAACACACTATGTACTTTGGAGCATCAAGGAGAATGAGTCGATACAAAACAGATAGGTTCGCGGTGTGGTTGCGATTTGGGGCCAAGATTGAATGGAGAAGGAGAGCATGGAGTTAATATACCTAATGAGCATTCAAAGAAGAAGAATGTCATATCCTTTGGGTGATTTGGATCCTCCCGCATGATCTTCTATTGTGAATTGATGCATGAAAATAATTAGCTTGCATCCTTTCTTAGTTAATTGTATGAATCATAGTATTTGTTGTGATCCTTTCTTGAGATCTTGCATCAAAATGCCATCATATATATAAATATATATTTAAGGTTATGCCCTAAAAATGGGAATGTGTGTCTGTTGAGAGCGCATTGAATGTATTATGCAAAGGAGCATGTGTTCGAGTGCTAGTGTGTATTTATGTGTTAATGTATGCAAGTATAAGCTTGTATGTATACATGGATACTTAATGATATATGTGCATGTATGCTAAAAATGTGTGTGTATGCGCTTAGCAAAGCATAAAATTTAAATGTATTAGGGTGGTAAATGTTGGTGCAAGACAATCAACAATTGAAGGTCTTTAAGTCCGCAGAGACGTCAGCAAAAATTTCCTTAAAAAGGTCACCGGAAGGCACCGGAACAGTACCGGAAGGTCACTGGAATAGTACCGGAAGCTCACAGTAAAGTCACCGGAATGTTACCGGAAATGATTGCTTTTACAGTTTTCAGTTCATGAAGAGTTGAAAGATAAAAGGAGGAAGAAAAGAACAAAGTTTGAAGCTTGGAAGAAGAACCGGAAAAATTGTACACATATGTACAGTAGTATAGTCCGTGTTATAAGCTTGTACAGATTTATCTATAAATACCTGGAAAATGTCGAGGCGCATGTGAGAGAAGATGAGTGATGAATAGGGATGGAAGAAATGAGAGGCGTATAGGCATTAGAGGCATATACGAGAGAGAAAGGAATAGAATAGAAGAATGAGAAGTTAGATGTCATGAGACATATGTAAAGTTAGTTGAGTTTTCCTCTCATTGCTCAACTGTAACTTTCTGAATAATCGAAAAATACTGCGCCGAAATTTCTGTGTCTTTTCATATGTGATAGATGATTTGTGAAATCCTATTGAGGATATCTAAGTCTATAGTTAATCAATCTATAGCTTAAGTTTCAGAGTTTAATTGTAAACAGAAACCGAGAATTGTCAGTAGGAACATTTGTATGTGTTGAGTGTTCAAAGTTTACTGAAACAGGCGCATTTTCGGTGATCAATGTTTTGATCATTTCTCAGTGCATACTTTAAAGTTTTGCATGAGTGAGGGCTTAATCTTTAAGTTAGAAGATAAGCTACTCGTAACCAGAAGCATTTGCTTAAACGGGTTCTATTCAAGGAGAACCAAGTCTTAGAAGTTACAGGTGTAAAGTCGACTGTTCAGAATGACAGTTTCAGACAAAAGTAACCTGTGAAAATTAATTTGAAGAAATTGTGCAGCAGACTTATGTGTTGTGAAGGTTTTTGACTTACTCTTGGTATAGAGGTGCTCTAATCACAAGAGTAGGTTATTCTTTTGGAGATTAACACTCTCCATCAGTGGTATCAGAGCAGGAGACATCAAAATCAAAGAAAGGAGGTTCCCGATTGCTGCGGTTACAAAGAATTCAACAACCGAAGAACTAAAAGGTGAAAGCTTGAAGGCGAAACCTGAGGAAGAGATCATACGATATCAAGAAAGACAAACGGAGTCTAAGTTGAAGCAAAGGTACATATATTATTCATAAAGATTGAAGTTTTCAATACACAGGAAGACACAAGATGGGAGATTCTCTGCAGATAGAGAAACTGGATAGGGAAAACTATCCTGCGTGGTCAATGAGGATGGAAGCTCATCTTATGAGCAAAGATTTGATAGCTTATATCACAGGAGAAGAAGAAAAGCCACAGTTCAGAGATCCTAGTGTTCCGACTAGGGAAGAGTTAGCAGATTTGAAAAACTGGATGAAGAAAGATGCGCAAGCTAGAAGCATTATCTATATGGCAGTAAATGATTACTTGTTACCTCATATTCGAGGTCTTGAAAGTGCAACGGACATTTGGAATGCATTGGAGGAGCATTTCCAGAATACTACTAAGTCAAGAAAGGCATCCTTATGGGCAGAGTTTACAACCTTCAAGAAGAAGGCTTCTCAGTCCGTTTCAGACTATGTGACAAGAATGAAAGACATTGCAGATGCATTAGGTGCTGTTGATGAAGATATCGAAGAGGATAAATTGGTAAGGCAAATTCTTACAGGCTTAAGAGGTGATGACAAATGGAAGCCGTTTATTTTGTCTACAGAATTATCCCTTGATCATTTCACTCCAGATTTAAATCAGTTGCTAGGTCATATGCTAACATTTGAGAATGATGTTAAAGGAGATGGTGACAAGAGTGCAGGTCATGCAATGTACTCGAAAGATAAAAAGAAGAATAGCAAAGGAAAGCAACAAGCAAATGAAGATGAAGGAACAACTAGCCAGGCCAACTTCCTAAGAGGAAGAGGAGGTGGCAAAGGTAGAGGAAGAGGCAGAAACAACAAAGATGGAGGTAAAGCTTGCTGGATTTGTGGTAAGACAAATCATTTAGCTAATGATTGTTGGCACAATACTCAAAGTAATAATGGATATAGTCAAAGTCACAATGCAAGAGGAAGAGGTGGCAGAAATCAAAGAGGAAATTTCAGAGGTAGAGGTGGTAGGAGTTACTTTGGAAGAAATACAGGTAGAGGATTCCAAAGTCAACAATATAACAATACCTACTACAATTACGCTTCAGAACAGAAGGAGGATTCAACATTGATATTGAATGCTACTTGTGAAAGTCAGAATGAAGATCAAAGAGTCTTCTACATTGACTCAGGATGTAGTAACCACCTGAGTGGAAACATATCATTGATGACTGATTTGGAAAATAAAGTTTCTAATCATGTTGTTCAAACAGGTGACAACACAAAGCATAAAGTGAAGTCGATTGGATCAGTGAAAGCCAAAGACGGCAGTACCTTATTGGGTAAGGTTCTGTATGTTCCTACAATTCCTAAGAATTTGATAAGTGTAGGACAAATTGTTGAAAAAGGATATGAAGTAAGATTCACTAATGAAGGAGTATACGTGGAAGATCCCAGTCAGGGGTATAAACAGATTGTTTCAGGAAAAAAAGAAGGAAGACTGTTTACACTGAAGATTCAAGGTAACATTGGTCAGGCCATGTTTACATATGAAGGACAGAAAATTTCTGAGTTAGATCTTTGGCACAAAAGGCTTGGACATTTCAATGAAAGAGGTATTAAAGATATGATTAACAATGGTTCAGTGCTTGGATTGCCTAATGTTGCAGGTCAACATATGACATACAAATGTGAGGCATGTCAATTTGGTAAGGCTCATAAGAATTCTTATTTCAAGAATGGTTTTATGCACTCAGAGAAGCTTGAGTTGGTACACACAGATGTGTGGGGACCATCAAAGGATTTCAGTATAAATGGATCAAGATATTATGTGATTTATGTTGATGATGCTACCAGATGGATCACTATATATGTGATCAAGGATAAGTCAGAAGTATTCAATACATTCAAACATTATCATGCGTATGCAGAAAGAACTACAGGTCATAAGTTGAAGAGACTAAGATCAGATGGAGGGGGAGAGTATTTCTCAAATGAATTCAGTGATTACTTATGGAATGCAGGTATAAAAAGGGAAGTTACTTGCAGATATTCTCCTCAACAAAATGGTGTCGCAGAAAGAAGGAATAGGACTCTTGTTGAGTTTGCAAGGTCCATGATGAATGAGAAAAATTGTCCTAATTATTTGTGGGCTGAAGCTGTAAACACAGCTACTTATTTGGTCAATAGGTTACCATGCAAAGCTCTGCAGGGTATGACACCATATGAAGCTTGGTGGGGTAAAAGACCTACCCTGGATCATTGCAGAGTATTTGGATGTGTGGCATATGCATATGTGCCATCACAATTAAGACACAAATTAGAACCTAAAGCTGAAAAATATGTTTTCATTGGTTATGATGACAGACAGATGGGATACAGGTTGTGGAATCCATCCACAAAACATTTTCTGGTATCGAAAGATGTTACGTTTGATGAGCAAAGTTCTTGGTATGCAGGAACAGTTAATGTCAATACAGGTAATGAAGAAGAAGTGAGTCAGAAGAAAGGTAAATCAAAGGTTCAAATAATTGATGAAGAAGAAAATTATGAAATGCAGGAAGAAGTTGAAGAAAGACCAAGATTTGATCCTGAGTGTGAAGAACCAGAATCCTCAAGGACTGGAGAACTCAGAAGGTCATCAAGAAATAGATGGCAACCTACAAGGTACAGTTATGATACTTCATTTTTGGCTACGAAAGATTATGCTTACATAGTGAAAGCAGATGAAGACCCTTCTACATATGAAGAGGCAAAAGGTAAGGAAAAATGGGAGAAAGCTATGCAGGAAGAACATGATGCATTGGTGGAAAATCAAACATGGGATTTAGTTCCTAAACCAAATAGTCAGAAGATTATTGGATGCAAGTGGGTCTACAAGACCAAAAGATTTGCAGATGGAAGTGTGTCTAGATACAAGGCTAGACTTGTTGTCAAAGGGTTTGCTCAAACATATGGAGTTGATTATGATGAGACTTATAGTCCAGTGGCAAAGATGACAACTATCAGAACACTCATAGCTGTTGCTGCGAGCAAAGGTTGGAAGTTATGTCAGTTAGATGTGAAAAATGCTTTTCTGAATGGTTATATTTCAGATGATGTGTTCATGGAACAACCTCAAGGGTTCAGAGATGAAAGGTATCCAGAACATGTGTGTAAGCTCAAGAGAGCTTTGTATGGCTTGAAGCAAGCGCCAAGAGCGTGGAATTTTAGACTTGTAAAGTTCTTGAAAGAACTTGGTTTTCAGGTGTCTGAAGCAGATAGTAGTCTGCTTATAAAAGCAAGTGATAATGGTTTCATATACATGTGCATATATGTTGATGATATAATCCTTACAGGAACAGATGAGTCAGGTATACAAAGACTCAAGAAGCAAATGGAAAAGGAGTTCAAGATAAGTGACTTGGGAGACTTGTCTTACTTCTTGGGTATGGAGATCACATATACTCAGCATGGAGTATTCGTGACCCAAGAAAGATATTTGAAGAACTTGTTAATCAAGTTTAAAATGAATGATTGCCGGATAGCACCTACTCCAATGGAGGTGAATCACAAACTGAGTAAGTTTGGAGGTGAAGAATTTAAGGACGTGAGACAATATCAGTGTTTGGTTGGTAGTCTTATCTATGCTACTTTAACCAGACCTGATTTATCATATGCAGTAGGAGTATTGTCTCAATTCATGCACTGTCCAAGGAAAGAACATTGGATTGCAGGACAAAGGGTGTTGAGGTACATCAAGGGTACACTCAAAGAAGGTTTGTATTATGGTTTTACATCAGATACAAATATCAAAATATACAGTGATGCAGATTGGGCAGGTAATCCAGATGACAGAAGGTCAACCTATGGATACATGTGTTATGTGGGAGATAAGCTAATCTCATGGTGTTCCAAGAAGCAACATACAGTTGCTTTGTCTTCTACCGAAGCTGAGTACAAAGGCATGGTTGAAGCCGCAAAGGAAGTGATTTGGCTAAAGACTTTAATGAAGAATTTTGACACTATACAGAGGACTCCAATTATATTTGGAGATAATATGAGTTCATTATATTTAGCTGCTAATCCTGTTTTTCATGCCAGGACTAAACACATTGAGATTCAATATCACTTTCTAAGAGAGAAGGTGATGGATAAAGAGATTGAAGTAATTCATACTTCAACGAAAGATCAGATAGCTGATATGCTTACAAAAAGTTTGGATGGACCAAAGTTACAAAGGTTCAAGGATATGGCAGGAATAAAGAAGACAGAGAAAACCTCAATTGATGATTGAGGGGGAGCTGTTGGTGCAAGACAATCAACAATTGAAGGTCTTTAAGTCCGCAGAGACGTCAGCAAAAATTTCCTTAAAAAGGTCACCGGAAGGCACCGGAACAGTACCGGAAGGTCACTGGAATAGTACCGGAAGCTCACAGTAAAGTCACCGGAATGTTACCGGAAATGATTGCTTTTACAGTTTTCAGTTCATGAAGAGTTGAAAGATAAAAGGAGGAAGAAAAGAACAAAGTTTGAAGCTTGGAAGAAGAACCGGAAAAATTGTACACATATGTACAGTAGTATAGTCCGTGTTATAAGCTTGTACAGATTTATCTATAAATACCTGGAAAATGTCGAGGCGCATGTGAGAGAAGATGAGTGATGAATAGGGATGGAAGAAATGAGAGGCGTATAGGCATTAGAGGCATATACGAGAGAGAAAGGAATAGAATAGAAGAATGAGAAGTTAGATGTCATGAGACATATGTAAAGTTAGTTGAGTTTTCCTCTCATTGCTCAACTGTAACTTTCTGAATAATCGAAAAATACTGCGCCGAAATTTCTGTGTCTTTTCATATGTGATAGATGATTTGTGAAATCCTATTGAGGATATCTAAGTCTATAGTTAATCAATCTATAGCTTAAGTTTCAGAGTTTAATTGTAAACAGAAACCGAGAATTGTCAGTAGGAACATTTGTATGTGTTGAGTGTTCAAAGTTTACTGAAACAGGCGCATTTTCGGTGATCAATGTTTTGATCATTTCTCAGTGCATACTTTAAAGTTTTGCATGAGTGAGGGCTTAATCTTTAAGTTAGAAGATAAGCTACTCGTAACCAGAAGCATTTGCTTAAACGGGTTCTATTCAAGGAGAACCAAGTCTTAGAAGTTACAGGTGTAAAGTCGACTGTTCAGAATGACAGTTTCAGACAAAAGTAACCTGTGAAAATTAATTTGAAGAAATTGTGCAGCAGACTTATGTGTTGTGAAGGTTTTTGACTTACTCTTGGTATAGAGGTGCTCTAATCACAAGAGTAGGTTATTCTTTTGGAGATTAACACTCTCCATCAGTGGTATCAGAGCAGGAGACATCAAAATCAAAGAAAGGAGGTTCCCGATTGCTGCGGTTACAAAGAATTCAACAACCGAAGAACTAAAAGGTGAAAGCTTGAAGGCGAAACCTGAGGAAGAGATCATACGATATCAAGAAAGACAAACGGAGTCTAAGTTGAAGCAAAGGTACATATATTATTCATAAAGATTGAAGTTTTCAATACACAGGAAGACACAAGATGGGAGATTCTCTGCAGATAGAGAAACTGGATAGGGAAAACTATCCTGCGTGGTCAATGAGGATGGAAGCTCATCTTATGAGCAAAGATTTGATAGCTTATATCACAGGAGAAGAAGAAAAGCCACAGTTCAGAGATCCTAGTGTTCCGACTAGGGAAGAGTTAGCAGATTTGAAAAACTGGATGAAGAAAGATGCGCAAGCTAGAAGCATTATCTATATGGCAGTAAATGATTACTTGTTACCTCATATTCGAGGTCTTGAAAGTGCAACGGACATTTGGAATGCATTGGAGGAGCATTTCCAGAATACTACTAAGTCAAGAAAGGCATCCTTATGGGCAGAGTTTACAACCTTCAAGAAGAAGGCTTCTCAGTCCGTTTCAGACTATGTGACAAGAATGAAAGACATTGCAGATGCATTAGGTGCTGTTGATGAAGATATCGAAGAGGATAAATTGGTAAGGCAAATTCTTACAGGCTTAAGAGGTGATGACAAATGGAAGCCGTTTATTTTGTCTACAGAATTATCCCTTGATCATTTCACTCCAGATTTAAATCAGTTGCTAGGTCATATGCTAACATTTGAGAATGATGTTAAAGGAGATGGTGACAAGAGTGCAGGTCATGCAATGTACTCGAAAGATAAAAAGAAGAATAGCAAAGGAAAGCAACAAGCAAATGAAGATGAAGGAACAACTAGCCAGGCCAACTTCCTAAGAGGAAGAGGAGGTGGCAAAGGTAGAGGAAGAGGCAGAAACAACAAAGATGGAGGTAAAGCTTGCTGGATTTGTGGTAAGACAAATCATTTAGCTAATGATTGTTGGCACAATACTCAAAGTAATAATGGATATAGTCAAAGTCACAATGCAAGAGGAAGAGGTGGCAGAAATCAAAGAGGAAATTTCAGAGGTAGAGGTGGTAGGAGTTACTTTGGAAGAAATACAGGTAGAGGATTCCAAAGTCAACAATATAACAATACCTACTACAATTACGCTTCAGAACAGAAGGAGGATTCAACATTGATATTGAATGCTACTTGTGAAAGTCAGAATGAAGATCAAAGAGTCTTCTACATTGACTCAGGATGTAGTAACCACCTGAGTGGAAACATATCATTGATGACTGATTTGGAGAATAAAGTTTCTAATCATGTTGTTCAAACAGGTGACAACACAAAGCATAAAGTGAAGTCGATTGGATCAGTGAAAGCCAAAGACGGCAGTACCTTATTGGGTAAGGTTCTGTATGTTCCTACAATTCCTAAGAATTTGATAAGTGTAGGACAAATTGTTGAAAAAGGATATGAAGTAAGATTCACTAATGAAGGAGTATACGTGGAAGATCCCAGTCAGGGGTATAAACAGATTGTTTCAGGAAAAAAAGAAGGAAGATTGTTTACACTGAAGATTCAAGGTAACATTGGTCAGGCCATGTTTACATATGAAGGACAGAAAATTTCTGAGTTAGATCTTTGGCACAAAAGGCTTGGACATTTCAATGAAAGAGGTATTAAAGATATGATTAACAATGGTTCAGTGCTTGGATTGCCTAATGTTGCAGGTCAACATATGACATACAAATGTGAGGCATGTCAATTTGGTAAGGCTCATAAGAATTCTTATTTCAAGAATGGTTTTATGCACTCAGAGAAGCTTGAGTTGGTACACACAGATGTGTGGGGACCATCAAAGGATTTCAGTATAAATGGATCAAGATATTATGTGATTTATGTTGATGATGCTACCAGATGGATCACTATATATGTGATCAAGGATAAGTCAGAAGTATTCAATACATTCAAACATTATCATGCGTATGCAGAAAGAACTACAGGTCATAAGTTGAAGAGACTAAGATCAGATGGAGGGGGAGAGTATTTCTCAAATGAATTCAGTGATTACTTATGGAATGCAGGTATAAAAAGGGAAGTTACTTGCAGATATTCTCCTCAACAAAATGGTGTCGCAGAAAGAAGGAATAGGACTCTTGTTGAGTTTGCAAGGTCCATGATGAATGAGAAAAATTGTCCTAATTATTTGTGGGCTGAAGCTGTAAACACAGCTACTTATTTGGTCAATAGGTTACCATGCAAAGCTCTGCAGGGTATGACACCATATGAAGCTTGGTGGGGTAAAAGACCTACCCTGGATCATTGCAGAGTATTTGGATGTGTGGCATATGCATATGTGCCATCACAATTAAGACACAAATTAGAACCTAAAGCTGAAAAATATGTTTTCATTGGTTATGATGACAGACAGATGGGATACAGGTTGTGGAATCCATCCACAAAACATTTTCTGGTATCGAAAGATGTTACGTTTGATGAGCAAAGTTCTTGGTATGCAGGAACAGTTAATGTCAATACAGGTAATGAAGAAGAAGTGAGTCAGAAGAAAGGTAAATCAAAGGTTCAAATAATTGATGAAGAAGAAAATTATGAAATGCAGGAAGAAGTTGAAGAAAGACCAAGATTTGATCCTGAGTGTGAAGAACCAGAATCCTCAAGGACTGGAGAACTCAGAAGGTCATCAAGAAATAGATGGCAACCTACAAGGTACAGTTATGATACTTCATTTTTGGCTACGAAAGATTATGCTTACATAGTGAAAGCAGATGAAGACCCTTCTACATATGAAGAGGCAAAAGGTAAGGAAAAATGGGAGAAAGCTATGCAGGAAGAACATGATGCATTGGTGGAAAATCAAACATGGGATTTAGTTCCTAAACCAAATAGTCAGAAGATTATTGGATGCAAGTGGGTCTACAAGACCAAAAGATTTGCAGATGGAAGTGTGTCTAGATACAAGGCTAGACTTGTTGTCAAAGGGTTTGCTCAAACATATGGAGTTGATTATGATGAGACTTATAGTCCAGTGGCAAAGATGACAACTATCAGAACACTCATAGCTGTTGCTGCGAGCAAAGGTTGGAAGTTATGTCAGTTAGATGTGAAAAATGCTTTTCTGAATGGTTATATTTCAGATGATGTGTTCATGGAACAACCTCAAGGGTTCAGAGATGAAAGGTATCCAGAACATGTGTGTAAGCTCAAGAGAGCTTTGTATGGCTTGAAGCAAGCGCCAAGAGCGTGGAATTTTAGACTTGTAAAGTTCTTGAAAGAACTTGGTTTTCAGGTGTCTGAAGCAGATAGTAGTCTGCTTATAAAAGCAAGTGATAATGGTTTCATATACATGTGCATATATGTTGATGATATAATCCTTACAGGAACAGATGAGTCAGGTATACAAAGACTCAAGAAGCAAATGGAAAAGGAGTTCAAGATAAGTGACTTGGGAGACTTGTCTTACTTCTTGGGTATGGAGATCACATATACTCAGCATGGAGTATTCGTGACCCAAGAAAGATATTTGAAGAACTTGTTAATCAAGTTTAAAATGAATGATTGCCGGATAGCACCTACTCCAATGGAGGTGAATCACAAACTGAGTAAGTTTGGAGGTGAAGAATTTAAGGACGTGAGACAATATCAGTGTTTGGTTGGTAGTCTTATCTATGCTACTTTAACCAGACCTGATTTATCATATGCAGTAGGAGTATTGTCTCAATTCATGCACTGTCCAAGGAAAGAACATTGGATTGCAGGACAAAGGGTGTTGAGGTACATCAAGGGTACACTCAAAGAAGGTTTGTATTATGGTTTTACATCAGATACAAATATCAAAATATACAGTGATGCAGATTGGGCAGGTAATCCAGATGACAGAAGGTCAACCTATGGATACATGTGTTATGTGGGAGATAAGCTAATCTCATGGTGTTCCAAGAAGCAACATACAGTTGCTTTGTCTTCTACCGAAGCTGAGTACAAAGGCATGGTTGAAGCCGCAAAGGAAGTGATTTGGCTAAAGACTTTAATGAAGAATTTTGACACTATACAGAGGACTCCAATTATATTTGGAGATAATATGAGTTCATTATATTTAGCTGCTAATCCTGTTTTTCATGCCAGGACTAAACACATTGAGATTCAATATCACTTTCTAAGAGAGAAGGTGATGGATAAAGAGATTGAAGTAATTCATACTTCAACGAAAGATCAGATAGCTGATATGCTTACAAAAAGTTTGGATGGACCAAAGTTACAAAGGTTCAAGGATATGGCAGGAATAAAGAAGACAGAGAAAACCTCAATTGATGATTGAGGGGGAGCTGTTGGTGCAAGACAATCAACAATTGAAGGTCTTTAAGTCCGCAGAGACGTCAGCAAAAATTTCCTTAAAAAGGTCACCGGAAGGCACCGGAACAGTACCGGAAGGTCACTGGAATAGTACCGGAAGCTCACAGTAAAGTCACCGGAATGTTACCGGAAATGATTGCTTTTACAGTTTTCAGTTCATGAAGAGTTGAAAGATAAAAGGAGGAAGAAAAGAACAAAGTTTGAAGCTTGGAAGAAGAACCGGAAAAATTGTACACATATGTACAGTAGTATAGTCCGTGTTATAAGCTTGTACAGATTTATCTATAAATACCTGGAAAATGTCGAGGCGCATGTGAGAGAAGATGAGTGATGAATAGGGATGGAAGAAATGAGAGGCGTATAGGCATTAGAGGCATATACGAGAGAGAAAGGAATAGAATAGAAGAATGAGAAGTTAGATGTCATGAGACATATGTAAAGTTAGTTGAGTTTTCCTCTCATTGCTCAACTGTAACTTTCTGAATAATCGAAAAATACTGCGCCGAAATTTCTGTGTGTTTTCATATGTGATAGATGATTTGTGAAATCCTATTGAGGATATCTAAGTCTATAGTTAATCAATCTATAGCTTAAGTTTCAGAGTTTAATTGTAAACAGAAACCGAGAATTGTCAGTAGGAACATTCGTATGTGTTGAGTGTTCAAAGTTTACTGAAACAGGCGCATTTTCGGTGATCAATGTTTTGATCATTTCTCAGTGCATACTTTAAAGTTTTGCATGAGTGAGGGCTTAATCTTTAAGTTAGAAGATAAGCTACTCGTAACCAGAAGCATTTGCTTAAACGGGTTCTATTCAAGGAGAACCAAGTCTTAGAAGTTACAGGTGTAAAGTCGACTGTTCAGAATGACAGTTTCAGACAAAAGTAACCTGTGAAAATTAATTTGAAGAAATTGTGCAGCAGACTTATGTGTTGTGAAGGTTTTTGACTTACTCTTGGTATAGAGGTGCTCTAATCACAAGAGTAGGTTATTCTTTTGGAGATTAACACTCTCCATCAGTAAAATATATACGCGCATGCAACACATTACACATATATAGCATACACGTGAATGGAGAGGAGAAAACACACTCAAAGGGGAAGCAATCACGTGAAGGAGAAGAAAAGATATTATCTTAGGAGAACTTCGGGAAGAAAAGGGATTTTTTTTCGGACCGCTACGGAAGAGGGTATCTACTGCATATGACAAGAGAAGCAAAAGAGACAAGGGGATATACATCGGACATACAGGGGTTCAAGAACAGATATGGAAGAATAAGAGGAGGTTTTTTTTTCTCTGTGATCTATCTTGCTCGCACCTTTTTTTTGAGTGGACTGGCGGTGTAGGAACGCGCTTGGCAATACACCAGGAGGAAATGAAGGTCATGTCGCATGATGTGGGCTGCAGAGAAATGTAAGCATAGAAGGCACTACTGTGCACTATCGGGAAAAGAAAATAGGATCGTAAGGATAAGCTAGAGATCGAGCAGAAGTGTTGTGGTAGATTAGAGGAAGAGGATCTCTTCTCGAGAGCTAAGTGAGGGCTCTGACATTGAACACAGGGAGCACAAGTCATAAAAAAAAAAAAAAAAAAATCACAAGGAAGCTACAGGTTCACTGATAAACATAAAAGGAACATGGAGACACGGGAAGCAAGGACTCTCCATATGAGGTGGTAGCTGGAATTGCTGAAATTCAAAATCTACCGATCGGGAAATGATTGAGGATGCTGTCAAATCCTCTCTTGCGAGTGATTCTCACAGTTGAAGCAAGGACTCTCCATATGAGGTGGTAGCTGGAATTGCTGAAATTCAAAATCTACCGATCGGGAAATGATTGAGGATGCTGTCAAATCCTCTCTTGCGAGTGATTCTCACAGTTGAAGCAAGTAACATATATTTTCTTATGAACTTTCAAGCTTTCCAGTAATGTATGTTGTGAGGTGTGTATTGTTTTATTTAATGCCGAGATTACCATATGAATAGTTTGATTTCCTTCGTGTTAATGAATGATTACAACTAATGATAGAACATTTTGTTACTGTGTGTGAGGCTTTAAATTCATGGCAAGTACTACAGTCCTTTGATGTAAATAGATTTGCGCAGTTTCAAAACTCTAGGTGATGTTATGGTCGAATCAACAGCCCCTAGATGTCGATCTTCCTCACACAGGTAGTCTTCAATGATGAGAAAGCGCACACCAGTAATGTCAATTGAAATGTTGGTTTACCTAATACTCTCCAGGAATAAAGATCCAGAGTTGATATTGTGTCTGTGGCTATTTCTAATAAAATGAGGTCACGTTTAGATATAGACTAGGATAACTTGAACTGATTTTTATGTGTCGAGATGTGGATCCGATGGGAAATGAGATAAAGAAGTACATGGACTCTGATCGCTCTGCTGAGTGGCTTTTGTGCCCTAAGGAAAGGGACTTTAGAAAATGTATGCACCATATTTAATTGCTTCAACATACTAGTGCATGCAAACTTAAACCTCCAGCGTCAAAGAGTAGCTTTTAACGTGAAGTTAAGTTGGAGTTAATCGCACACATGCTAATACTTCGTTTCCAGGTTAAGAATATGCAAATGTTTCTTTGTTTACTATCATCAAATCATTTGTTTACAATTAAAACTGAAGGTCGATGAAAATAAGGACGTGCACTCTCTGTTATTTGCTTTCATATTCTTATGGTTGTGAAAATAAGAGTTTAACTTTATTTGTACTGTTCAAGGATATGTTTTCCATATCAAAAAGGTGTCATAGATTTCAACAGAGTTCTTATGATCTGTATTGATTCTCCAGGCCGTGAAAAAATTAATTAATTATATAGAATTTCTTTTCTCTCTCTCTCTCTCAGAACTATAATCATAGGGATTGCCTTCAGTTTTTCATCCATGTCTACTACGATAACAAAGTATTTTTTTTCCGTACCGTCTATGTTATGGGATGCGCTCTTTGATTACAGCAAGCCAAGAAATCGTGTTAAGATGAAATGGCTATAGCAAAACAAATGATAAAAGCTATATGCAATGGAACTTGGAAGCTATATGGACTTTGGTTTACTTTGAATGAAATTAGTGTTATAAGAACCATGAAGTCTTCAGGTTTAGATTTTATATCTTTATCATGAATGGAATAATAAAAATACTAAAAACCGAGTGTATACCTTATACAAGTATCTTAAATATAGACTTTAGCTCATGGCCCATCTGAACTCGTGATATCTAAATTCAGGAGTTGATGCTTTGTTAAGTGAGCATAGCAAATCCATACGTCATGAGAACTTTCGGTTCAAGTCATTGAGTATAGCAAATGAATTATTCTTCTCTCCAATAAAATTTCATATCCTAACCGTATGAGTTTTAATCCTTGAACCAAATCTAAGAAATCAGTTTTGAATACTAATTTATACCCTCCTTTGTCATGAACAATGCGACAGCGGGTCGACTAGCTCAAAAAACTTACTATCTATGGAAGAGATAATGAACTTCAAATGCCCATAGCGACCAGCGTGCTTACAACTAGAAAAAAACCTTTTATGGGAGTGATACACATGGAGTGGAGTGTATGGAATGCACAAAATTATAAGGAATAAGCAAAATATGCTATAGGAATGAATGTGACATTCACCGGTGGTACTTCCTATTTTTGAGGAATACGTAGGGATTGACCCCGAGACACAAAAACTCAAATTTCTCTCAATCTACTAACCCAAATGAGTCATAAACTAGACACTAATATCTTTCCAATGAGCCATCTTGAACGCAATTTGAAGATTTGGGGAGAGAGCAACAGCCTCTGCAAGATTACTGTTGGTGAAGAAGATGATGCAGAGAATTGAAGGAGCAAGACTCAAGGAGTGTTCCACGACTTCTACAAGTGGAATTTGAATTCAAATGAAGGTGAGAATGGTTGTTGGAGGGAATCAATTCACTTCCTACAATCTAGGAAAAGTGAAGATCTAGTTTGATCTACTTTTAGGTGATTGATTGCTTGATTGAATGCAACTTCAACCACCACAAATTTGTGGGATTTTGGCTCTATATTTCTACCTTTACATGTGTAAAGCTCAAGGCTTTTACAACGGTAAATGAACCATCAAAAATCTCTCAAAAAAATATAATAAATGCGCATAAGAAAAAGAACTCTCCAACGGATATTCTTTCGAAGCGATAGCCTTTGATGTAGATCAAATACACCTCAAGCATAGTGTAAGCTTGATGTTCCAACAACTCCCCCTCAAGCTAAAGTATGCTTGAGTCTTCATTCTCTAATAGGTTGAATACCTGCCATAGCTTTGAATCTACAAATGTTGATTCCATCAAGTGCCTTCGTCATCATATCTGCTACTTGCTTTTCAATTGGAACAAAAGAAATGTCAATCTCCTTTGCCATGAGCTTCTCCCTGATGAAGTGGTAATGGTCTTCTATGTGCTTGGTTCTCGCATGGAAAATAGGATTTTCCGCTAGATGCATGGAACTTACATTATCTCCAAATATTTGAGGTTTGGAACTCACAAGTCCCAAATCTGTATACAATGCTTTTAACCATATTGCCTCTTGATTTGCTATGGTCAAGCCTCTGTACTATGCTTCAGTTGAGGATAAAGCAATTGTTGGTTGCTTCTTGGAACTCCATGACACTAACTTCGAACCTACAAATGATAAGTAACCAGATGTACTATTTCTATCATCCTTAGCTCCTACCCAATCTGCATCTGAGTAGATTTTGATATCCAAATCTGAAGAGTAAGGATAGAATATACCTTCGTTGGTTGTACCTTTGAGATACTTAAGTACTCTGTAAATGTGTGGTCTTCTCGGTGAGTGCTGAACTAACTAAGCACTCCCACACTATATGAGATGTCTGCCCTTGTATGAGTAGCATATATCAAGCTACCTACCAAGCTTTGATATTCTTTATGGTCTTCAATTTTCTCACCTTCATAAACACTAAGTTTATGATTCATCTCTCTCCAAAGGTGTACCTGCACGTTTAGTGTTCTCCATTTTGAACTTGAGAAGAAGATCCTGAATGTATCTTCTTTGAGTCAAATACATTCCTTCGTCTGTGTATATCACTTGCATACCTAGGAAATATGTGAGCTCACCTAGGTCACTGATTTTGAACTCCTCTTGCATGTGTCTCTTGATCCTTTGAATGCCATTTAGATCATCACCTATCACAATAATATCATCTACATATACACATAGATAGATAACCTCATTGTGATCCCTTTTGATGAATAGAGAAGGATCTGAGCTGCTAGCTTTGAACCCTTGATCTTGAAGATATGTAACCAACCTGTAATTCCAAGCTCTTGGAGCTTGTTTCAATCCATACAATGCTTTCTTAAGTCTGCAAACATAAGATGGATGATTAGGGTTTTCAAAACCTGGTGGTTGTGACATTTATACCTCTTCACTTATCCAACCATTTAAGAATGCATTTTTCACATCAAGTTGGAGGAGTCTCCAATTCCTTGCAGCAGCTACACTTATCAATGTCCTGATTTTAGTCATCTTTGCAACTGGTGAGAATGTTTCCTCATAGTCTATACCGTGAGTTTGTGAGCATCCTTTGGCAACTAATCTTGCCTTGTACCTGCAAACTGATCCATCTGAATTTCATTTAACTTTATATACCCATCTGCAACCAATTACCTTTTGATTTGGTGACATTAGAACCAAATCCCAAGTGTCCATCTCCTTCAATGCATCTATCTCTTCGTTCATGGCCTTTTCCCAATTAGGGTTTCCCTTTGCCTCTTCATAGGTTGAGGGTTCCTCTGAAATAGAGTCTTTTGCCAAGTAGATTGAATGCTTTGTAACAAATGTGGAATCATATCCATACCTTTTTGGATGTTTCTTCTCTCTTGCTGATCTTCTAGGTGCTTGTTTGGAGCATTCTCCAACCTCTTGCATCTTTGCTTTGCCTCTTGACTTCCATAGCTTGTAATCCTTTTCTCTTTCATCTTGGTCATCTTCTGTATCACTTCTTGGATCCTAGACCTGTGTATCATGCTTGCTTCCTAATTGATGAGAGTCAGAATCAAGATCATATGTTAGTGTTACCTTTTGTTTGTCTTCATCATACCAAGATCTGTGTTCTTCAAACACAACATCTCTACTTGTAGTGAATTGCTTGGTTGAAGGATTGAAGAACCTGTAACCCATCTGAGTTGAATCATATCCAATAAACACTACCTTTGTTGCCCTTTCATCTAGCTTACCTCTTATTTGTGATGGTACATGAACATAAGCTAAACAACCAAAAACTTTGCAATGTCCAAGACTAGGTTTCCTTCCATGCCATGCTTCGTAAGGAGTCATACCTTGAAGTGATTTGGATGGTAGTCTATTGATAAGATACACAACAGTTGAAATAGCTTCTGCCCATAGATAATGCGGCAACTTCTTCTCTTCAAGAATTGTTCGGGTTGATCCAACCAATGTTGTGTTTCTCCTCTCTGCAATTCCATTTAGTTGAGGAGAGTACCTAGTAGTCACTTCCCTTTTGATACCTTTGTCCTGCAAGAACTCATCAAACTCTTTGGAGAAGTATTCTCCCCCTCCATCAAATCTGAGCTTCTTTAGTGATCTACGTGTATGATTCTCCACATATGCAAGATACTTCTTGAAGCAATCAAACACTTCATTCTTAATCTTGATAAAGTATAGAACAGTCCATCTACTATAGTCGTCAATAAATCATGAGACATAATACCTTGATCCTGCCAATGAAGGTTCTTGACTTGGTCCCCATACATCTGTATACACTAAGTCCAATAAGTTGTTGTGGATGTAGCCTTTGTGGTTGAATGGTTGTCTTTGTGCCTTCCCAATCTGACATGCATCACACCTTTTGATCATGTGTTGCTTTGATATGTTCGGCAGTCCTAGAACACTTTGATCCCTGCATATATCCTTCAAGGTTCTTTCATTCACAAGAGCTAGTCTCTTATGCCACACTTCAAGCTCACTTAGGGTTTGAGACCCAAAGTTGAATAGAGCTATGTTCCTGGTTTCTCCTACTTCAAAAGTAAAGAGCCTACCATGCTTCTCACCTCGGGCTATCTTCTTGAAGCCTTGACATGGATCTTCCACAAAAGCTCCATGTTGGGTGAACCTAACTTGCAAGCCTTTTTCAACTATTTGGCCTACACTTATTAGATTTTTAGTGATAGTGGGTAGATAAAGAAACTTACTCAGAATGTTTGTCCTGCAATTGGAAGCTTTGACATTACCAATCTTCTCCACATTGTGCTTTGTGTCATCCCCTGTTTGCACTTCATGTCTATGCTTTGGACTTTCCAAATCAGATAGAAGAGCAATGTTGCCTGCAACATGATTCAAACATCCCGAATCTATGTAGAACAAATGATCATCTTCTTTACCTTCTTTGTGGTTTAGATTCATATGAAGCAATGAGTATTCATGTGCTTGATCTTATGAATAATTGTTGTAGTCCCTTCTATTATAGCTTCTATTGTTATTGTTGAAGTTGTGTCCACCTCTGCCTCTATTACTGCCATATCCACCTCTTCCACTTCCTTTCTGGGTCTTCCCATTAAACCAGCAATTCTGAGTAGTGTGGTTGGTCTTATTCCATATGGCACAAGGTTAAACATTCTGACCTTTGGCTTTGTCTTGCTTTGGTCCTTCCTTCTTCCCTTTCCACTTGCTCTTGCTTGCGAAGGTGGCTTGGGAAGTCCTTTCTTCATCTTCTTCCTTCTTCTTCCGAAGGATTGCCATTGCTTATCACTTTGAATGTCGTTGAGAATTTGCCTCATGACGACCTCTTCTTCAATCAGCTCTCCAATGGATGCTAACTAATCTGCAACCTCCTTGACCTTGGTAACAAACTCTATTATGGTTTGTTTAGGTGTCTTCTTCATTTGGTTGAACTTGTTCCAAAGATGATTCTTTCTTCCTTTGGTACTAGCAGAAAAGAAAGTCTCGAGGGCATCCCAAGTCTCTTGAGATTTCTTGCATCCTCTAATATGTGGTAATAGAAAGTCAGAGATAGAGTTTAGTATGTACGACCTTGCTTGAGCATCCCTTGCGCACCAAAGTTTGAGCTTATCTGTCTCCTCTTGTGTAGGTCCTCCTTTGGATCTTGGAATAGGCATAGCTTCATCACCTGCTACAATTCCATAAAGATTTCTACCTTGCAAATAGGCCTCCATTCTGATTTTCCAAGCTGCATAGTTGTGTCGATCAAGCTTCTCGATCATTGTTGGAAAACCGTCACCCATCTTGATCTAGCTCTGATACCACTGAAAGAACTTGGAGAAGCCTGTAGAAGGTAGAAAAGTGCGTTTCGAAGCGACGAAGTTTGGTCAAGCCAATCGGCACAAGACGAGCCCTTGACCTTATGGAGACTCAAAAAGACCTTCTAAACATGTGATAAGTGCAAAGAAACACAATATGTACTTTGGAGCATCAAGGAGAATGATTTGATACAAAACAGATAGGTTCGCGGGTCAACTAGCTCAAAAAACTTACTATCTATGGAATAGACAATGAACTTCAAATGCCCATAGCAACCAGCATGATTACAATTAGAAAAACTACTTTTATGGGAGTGATACACATAGGGTTGAGTGTATGGAATGCAAAAAATTATAAGGAATAAGCAAAATATGCTATAGGAATGAATGCGACATTCACCGGCAGTACTTCCTATTTTTCAGGAATACGTAGAGATTGACCCCGAGACAGAAAAACTCATATTTCTCCCAATCTACTGAACCAAATGATATGAAGCTTTAGATGCTTAAAATAGACACTAATATCTTCCGAATGCGCCATCTTGCACTCAATTTGGAGCTCTGCAGAGAGAGCAGCAGCCTCTGTAAGAGTATTGTTGGCTTCCAGGTATATTGCTTCCATGTAATGTACAAGTGATTTCAAGTCTTTATATAGAATCAAGGAGTGTTCCAGGACTTCTACAAGTGGAATTTGAATTCAAATGAAGGTGGGAATGGTTCTTGGAGGGAATCAATTCACTTTCCTACAATCTAGGAAAAGTGAAGATCTAATTTGATCTACTTTTAGGTGATTAATTGCTTGATTGAATGCAACTTGAACCACCACAAATTTGTGGGAGTTTGGCTCTATATTTGTACCTTTACATGTGTAAAGCTCAAGGCTTTTACAATGGTAAATGAACCATCAAAAATTTCTCAAAAAAATACAATAAATGCGCATAAGAAAAAGAACTCTCCAACGGATATTCTTTTCGATGCGATAGCCTTTGATGTAGATCAAATACACCTCAAGCATAGTGTAAGCTTGATGTTCCAACACATTCCACAGCCTCGATGAGCAGTCCACCGCCTCACCCAACAACACCTATTGCCAATTAATTTGGTTTGAGAGTCTCAATACCTGCGTCACTTGATGCCAGATAACACGGGACTTGGGGCAATCGAAGAAGAGGTGACCTAAATCTTCGATGCATCGATGAAAATGCTTGCACCATGGCGGCACACCACAGATTTTGTTAGCCCTTCCATTGGACCAGATTCCCTTATGCAAGATCTGCCACATGAGAACAGACCTTTTGATCTCAATTAGGGGGTGCGAAATAGACATGAACTTTAGTTCCCATCAAAGTTTGGTCCAAGAAAGGCACCACCTCTTGTTAAGGGTGTGACGAACATCTAAGTTCTCTTTGAAGTTGGGGATTCTGGATATTTTCTTACCCTTGCTCCATTTGAGGCCCTCCAGGCAAGGAAGATCATGTCGGCAGAGAAGGCGGGTAGTTGAGCGGTCCCACGCTAAACACCTGCCTTGAAGAAGAGTCCATTCCTCGAGGGTAACTCTATGTCTTGGGTCTAAGTCTTCGAACCTAATCCACTAGTTGGTCTCTTGTTTCTAGAGTTGTTTCCATTGTTTGAACCCCTTGTTCCATAACGGCTTTGCAATTTGGAGGTTCCAAGGCTCCATTCCTCTAATGGCGTTGATCGGGAACCAGATTGAGTCATTTTGTCTTATCCCAACTGCCCACTTCCACTCATCACTGATTCTGATGAACTTTTTGGCCTTGTTCCAACTCTTCCATAAAGAACACACGAGGCTAGAGCCTTTGGGGGACACCGGGTGGGGGGAGAACAAAAGCGTGAGAATCCTTATGTCCTTCCAACCAGGATGGCCAACTATTGTCTATGTTGATGATATGTTGCTCACTAGTCCTCATGAGAAGCATATTGCTGATTTTAAGGCTGATTTGCATGCCTCATTTGAGATGTTAGATTTGGGGCATTTGCGTCGTTATTTGGGCATTCAATTTATGCAAGTTGATGGTGGAATAGCTTTTTGTCAAACAAAATATATTGACACATTATTTCTTTGGCCTTGAAGATTGCAAAACCTATTGCCACTCCTATGGAGACATGTTTATTGTTGAGTCTTCATGATTCTAGAGATGCATTTGATGTTGTGTTCTATCAGCAGGCTATTGGATGCTTGATTTACTTATGCATTACTCCACCATATATTTAGCTTTCTATCTCACAAATGAGCAAGTTTATGCATTGCCCAAGTGTCAAGCATTGGTAGGCGATTAAACACATCCTTCACTACTTGACTAGTACCCGACTACTTGGATTGTTTTATCCAAAGGGGGAATGACTACTGCTAGATTTACATGCTTTTTCTGACTCTCATTGGGATGGTTGCTATTATTTTGGTAGTGATGTCTGTGAAAACACTAGGACTATGAAGGCACTTTTTTCCCACTTTAGGATCCTCTAGCTTGTATATATGCATATGACCCTAACAGGTCACTTATATTTGTACATTCTCTTTGTAATACATTTAGTATTGTGTATTGTGCTCCAAACGTCTTCTTCTTCCTTGTGCTATTCCTGTGCTTCCACAGACCTCAAACTCCAACATGTCGGTCACAGTGGGCAGAACAAGTGGGTGGGGTTGGATGAGGCCCTGAGGGGGTGCCACATTGCTCCAATCAGTGAGCGGGTTTCACATGTTGGGTGCCTCTTCATAGGGACGGGTATGCTAGGAGGCTCGCCAAGGGTGGGAGAAAAAAAACACCTTTATTGCATACAGAACAGTGGCATAGGAGAAGTGGGTCATCACAAAAGAAGACATGATTGCAAAATGAAAGTATAATGACTCAAAGTGAAAATTGTACTCATCAATACTAGATCAAAATGTATACAACCAATCGGGTTATTGACTAATGGACTAATACATCAGAACTCATCGTGAAAAGATCAATCATGAAATCTAAATACAAAAGTGAATCATTATGCGGATGATACAATGCTAATAATCCAATACATCACTATAGTGTGGCTAGAAAAGCAAAACGCTGGATCAGCCTTCTCGGCTATAGTGTGGAAAAGACCACCTCTTTCTCTTCACTTTACTTTAATCTTCACTAATCGGGAAAATCAACTAGAAAAAAACTTTCGCTCACTTTACTTTACTTCAAATGCTTCTTTTCAAATCATGGGGTAATATTTGAAAGTAAATCATGGAAAAAAAACTCCTATTAGTATATTTGAAAAGACTAGAACACACTCATATGAAAACTATGCCTTAAATTTTCGTTATTTTGTTTGTTTATTTATATCTTTTATCCATACATTTCACTTTATTTGGAGAGAAAGAAAATCAATTATCATGTAATGCACGTACCTCAATTTGTTGCAGCCATAAAAAGTAGATGATGTTGCTACTTCAGTTGCATAGATATGAAGTGTCTTTTGGAATTACATTTGAAGAGCAACGTCACGTTATGGTATTTTAGAAAAATGAATGCGGAACATCCCGAAAACACCTAACGTTGGTGATACATATTGTCCTTATCATAGCAAGCTATGAATATCCTCATACATAGCAAAGACGCAAATGTCTTTCGCTTCTTTCTTTGGCATCATTATCTTTTATCTCGTTGCTTCTAGAATCCTCATATATATCTAGAGTCATCGTTGTTTTCATCAAATGGATACACAGAGCTCTTAGAGTACACACATTCATGTGTAAGCTCTCATTCAACCACATAGTCATAATCCCATACTACACAAATTCTTGCATTTATGCTTGCTCTCTACACATAACAATTAATAGATGTAGAAAAAAGTGCATGTACCAACATTTATGTGCATGCTCACAATCATGCGTACACGATCAAAGAAAGAGGCCTATAATTCACATATATTTGTTCATGCTTTTCTAGTATCGTAAGAGCTCTAAGCTCATACATGCACATACGAGCTTGGAAACAATGGTCAAGATACATAGTCATTCTCTCCTATTGTATGGATGCGCTATTTTATTATGATTCAATGTATCCAATTATGGCAACTCAAACATATTCATGAATGTATCGAAAAGCCTGCAACATGCTTATACCATATATGTAAGATGTGAAGATTAAAACAAAGATATTCATGCAGCTATATAATAATTTTCCTTTGTCTTTATTGTTTAAAACAAAATACGGTGCAACTCTCTCTCTCTTCCTCTCTCTCTCTCTGACAGAGAGTGGCAAGCTGATGTTCTTGTAGGCGTAGTCCTCTGGCCAAGTCTGTCATCATACGATCCCAATCAATTGGTCCTGGAATGTCCGGATGTGGCAGACGTAACTGATCTGCATGGATCGCTTGTTCTACTGCGAATAGATGTAGCAAATGTGTGGGTCTGGGAATGAAGATTTCGGAATGATATTCCCAGAATCCCGTAGAGAACATTTCCTCAAATGTCTGCTTGAAGCATGCGGGTAAGTACTTTATTCGTGCATGCCAGGCAAAGATTATAGTGACTGAGGGAGTCTGGCTCATGTCGTAGACTAAATCCTTGTTACCTTGAGAGAATCCAGGGGCAGAGATGTATGGATCTTGGACATTCCGAAAGGTTTTGAAGACAATGGTCATGAGCTCGAATATCTTCATACACATTTTCGCTGCTATGTCAGGTACATTATTTAGACGTGTAGACCAGTGCCGAATTGTTGATATCATGTAGGCTACGGTTGGGGTCCCCCGAGGCGGAGCAAAATATGGATAGTTAACCCAAGCCGAGCATTCTCTATTGTTGCGTACCTTGATTGCAAATGCTTGCCAGGATCTGCGACGTACCACTGGGCAATAGCATGGATTATACTTGATATATAGTGGCATGGTTGCCCAGGTGCTCATCATCTCTGGGTAATCGGTTAGTAGACATGCACGCCAATTAGGTTGGAAGATCGAGCCAACACGAGCATCTATCGGTAAATCCCCTAGCTCAAATTGAGTGGCGAATGTGGGCTCCTTCCCTGTATGTCTTTTTACTTCTGCATTATAATCATGTAGCAAGACAAAATAAGGCGTGTATTGCGACTCTGATGTTGTGATTAATCGTTGATGGGATAGGTTTTGAAAGTAAGAAGACCGAAGGACAGTTTCTTCTAGATTTGTGAGAGATTGCATTTGCACAGCCACACGATCATCATGTGTCTTACCCACTTTCTCGACCCTTTTGACCCAATCTGGAACTTGAATTTCTAAAGTGTCTTGTCCTTCCTCTGTAGTTCGACCACCGGGTGTCGGCATAGGCTCGTATGGATCTTCATAGCTGTCATCGACTGGGATTTCCACTACTGTTTCAGGTTCTAGTTCTTCAATGGGCGAGGGTGGCCTTTCATATGGTAAGAGGCGTGCTTGGAGTTCTGCCACCTGTTTCCGGAGGGTCTCTACTTCTTCTGTAGAGTGTTGCAAGATCGCCGGCTCCTGTTGAGCTGTGGGGACACTGGCTATCTGTTTCTTTAGATCTGCACATTCAGTCTCTAACTTTTCATATGACTCCAAGAAATTTGCATGCTCCTCAAGTAAGATGCGAATGTCTTTCGATGGGACTTCTCTATATCTGGTAGGGCTAATGGTTGCTCCTACAGTTCCTTCCATAGCCGCTTCAAAGTTGTCTTGGTTTTGTTGTTGAAGTCTCTTGTTCTCTTCTAGTGCTGCTGCCATATGCTTCCTTAATAGCCCAATGTTGCGTCCGAGTGTAGCATTAGATATCATTTGCACTTGGAGCATTGTTTCTAATTCCTTGACTGCTTGGTCATCCACTGTTGATGTCTTTGATTCCAGTTCGGAGTGAGCCTGTTGTAAGGTGGTATGCTCGGTTAGGAGCGTTTGGTAGTCAGCTTCAAGAGTGGTGACCCTAGCTTGCAGACGTTGAGATTCTGCCTGGAGGGCCGTAGTGCGTTCTTCCAATTGATGGTATTCTTGTTGTAGTTGATGTGCACACTGAAGTAAGGTGTTGAACGTGCTATTTACATTATGAGATGCAAGGGGAAAAGTTTGAAGTGCAGGGGAGGTGGTATTGGGTAGGGGGGTAGTGAATGCTGTGTGTGCCAATGATGTGAGTGGTGAGGTGGGGGGTAAGGGAGGGGGAGATGGTGGAATCATGGGGAGAGGTGCTGTGGTTGGTGAAATGTCCATTGGGTCAGACAAAGTGGTGTGTACAGGGGCTACCATGTAGGTGGGTATGATAGGTGAAGTGAGTGTGGTGTTCGTGTAAATTGATGTCGTTGCAAACATCGGGGAAATGTGCCTCTGAAACATTGGAGAGCGGATGAACTGCTCCACAAAGGACGGGTATTGGGGTGGTGAGGTCAGGTTGAAAGAAGGGTAGGGGCCAGATGGGAAGTGAGGGTCATGGAATGGAGGTGCCCGTAGTGGGGAATAGGCTGGGAAACACAGGGTGCCTTCGGTGGGTGCTGGGTTTCCAACTACACTTGGAATTATGGGATGGCCAGTCATGGGTTCGGAGGATAGAAGGGATGAAGTGTACAAGGGATTGGTGACGAAGGAGTAGAGGGTGTCTTGTGAGGTGGGTTCTCGAAATGAGAATGATTTGAATGAGGATGGGTTATAAGTGAAGGTAGAGGTGATGACTGTCGTTTCTTCCATGGTGGGAGGTGGTGGTGGGGGTGGAGAAGGTGGTGATGGAGGATGCTGGGGTGAGATGGGTGATGTCTGAATGAAGGTTCGGCAGAGAGGTCAGTGGTGGTTGTGGGGGTAGCTGTTGTTTCAATGGGTACTTCTTGTTCTGTGACGGGTATCCTGATAGTCTTACCTGCTCGTGGTAATGTGTCAACTCTGCGTTTGTCATACCTCACGGACTGGCGGACTGCAGTGTGGACAGCCTCCCGAACTCCTAAAGATTCTGACACTAATTTGAGGGTGTCAATGAAATGTTGGTCCACCCCCTCATCTGATAGCATTTCTTGCATCAAAGCTTGACCTGATACAAGAGAGAGTTGATGCCTTTCTTGTACTGCTTTGATTGTGTCGTATAACCTTCGTAGTTGAGCTATATATGCTGGTGCACCTACAAGTTCTGGCACTTCTTGTTGCTCATCTTGATGCTCTTGATCATAATCCTCCTCATCTTCCTCCTGTTCTTCATCTCCGTCATCCTCTTCATCCACTTCAACTGTGGTGACATGTGCTTGGGAGGTTGTGGCCTGCGTTTGCATGTTTTCCGCTTGTTGTGCCTCTTCTGCCTCCAGCTCTACATCTTGTAATAATTGTTCGAAATCTTCATTAGTGAGCTCTTCCAAAGGTGCACCACTACGAAATTCAAGATCGGTTGGGATAGGAGGGAATATCAAGGTGGAACCATCGGTGCTGCGTCTTGGAAGTCGGAGTGTGAATGGTCGGACTCTTCGGGGTGGAGGGGTGACATCTGGTGTTAGGGTGGCTCCACGTGGTTCAGCACATGGGACTTGGACAGTGCCTCTCATCTTCTTAGAAGGGGGTCCAGTGGATGTCCTGCCTCTAAACTGCTCTACACGATTCCACATTAGGGCCCGTTGAATAGGAATGTCATAAGCCAAATACCTATAAATGGTTCTCGTCAAAGCACAGCAACCATATAAAACCTGTTTCCGCGGCCATCGTTTATGAGCTAGGTGTATCTGATCAATTATCGAGTGGGGTAAGTTGATGGTGAGGCTCTGTGTCTCTGCCAGATACAAACTAAACCAAATCTTTTTGGGCGGCATGGTGAATCTATCTTGTGCCGGGAAAGGAAAGTGTTGCATGCACATGCAAAGGTGTATTGCAATATTAGGCGTCATGGACACCATGTCCTTGAGTTTGGTGAGACTTTGATTCTTCATGTAATCCGG
Source organism: Ceratopteris richardii (assembly GCA_020310875.1). Taxonomy (NCBI): domain Eukaryota; kingdom Viridiplantae; phylum Streptophyta; class Polypodiopsida; order Polypodiales; family Pteridaceae; genus Ceratopteris; species Ceratopteris richardii. The sequence goes on from CM035438.1 coordinate 2,547,200, forward strand.
TACTAGGGTTTCCTTCTCTGTAGGAATATGCATTCTGCGCATATCTAGAGCCTCTCTCACCAAGTTGTTTGATAGCCTGAACCTCTTGAGCTCATTCCCCTTTGTCAGAGATGGAATCACAAATGAGCTTGCACCTTTTGGGTTCTGGTTTGTAGTCAAGGTGTTGATGAGATAGTAGCATCGCATGAAGTCAGGCTTTGGGAGCCGTGCACTGAAATATGCATTCAATCCTGCCTTTTCCCATATCGAACGTAGACCTTCTGCATTTTGTAATTTCTCGAATTCTCTTGTAAAGAAATGGTATCTGCCTTGCTTCCCACTGAAGTCCAACTCTGATTCCCATAGGTACGTTCCTTCCCCCAAGGGTCCTGCCACCTCAGTAAACCAGTGGGAAGTCTTTCCTACGGGCATGGTGTGTGTCATATCACTTTAAGTCATAGAAAGGATTTTTCCACATGGCATCATAAGGATGCACTCATATATATATTGGGTAGATAGAGAGAGTATGGTATGTCTCTTAAGAGATAAGAGGTTTATGCTCGGCGTGGCTGGGAGGTTCGATCGACGAACTCTGTGTGTGTGGCCGTTAGCAGCTCGATAGCTCAACAACATGAAGATGTAAGACCATCGCAAACAAAATGATATGATATTGGTATCAGAGCCACATACGATGGCGTTTCTGCGTGCGCTGCTATAGCCGGGACTTGAACTCAGACGAGTTGAATGGGAGTCGAATAGCGTAGCAACACACCCAGCCAGTTTTGTCTCCTTCCGTCCATCTGTGCATGGTAGCAGACATGAAAACATTTCCATGATTGCCTCAGGACGTGCAATACCCACATCCACAGAGAGAGAGAGACTGGAGGAAAAAGTAGTAACATGCTTGAGTAGCAGGCCATGGTTCTTATGGTGGGCAGCCGCCTCTGTATTGCACCCATCGACAGTAGCTTAAAGGGATATAAATATATCAGGGTAGCGTGGCAGCGGCCAATGGTGTGTGTGAAATCATGCGCATTGTAGACGCCGTATCCCATTGAAGAGCCCGCTCTCAGAGAAGGGCCTTCTTGTGTGTTTGTTGGACCTATTGAAACTACAGAGAAAGACAAATTAGAAGCTCTCTATCGGCAGGCACGGGATTCTTATTACAATGGACATCCATTAATCGTTGATGACATGTTTGATAAAGTAGAGATAATTCCCAGATACTAGCCTTGGCTAGCATATGGATGCTTTTCCTAGTGATTGGTGTCATCTCAGCGTTGGGTGTGCCAGTCTGTACGCTTGGCAGGACTTGCAAGGAGACGGCTCACTACTGCCTTTTCAATCATCATTAGGAGCACTGAAGGGCCTTTTGAAAGGTGATCTCATTGCACTCAAAGGATCTTGTCCAAGCTGTGATGAAGAGTTCTTCAGTCCTCTCCATTTGAAATGAATGATGAAAACCTAGGGGACTTGTTTGGAGGTATGATCGGGGCAAATCCCGTTGTTGAGAAACAATACAAAGAATTCAATTCAAGAGCTACACCTATCGAAACTTCTGAAGCTTGCTTGGACAAGGCCAAAAAGGAACTTATAGTGTAGCTTCAGAAGTTAACTGAAGAAAACATTGCTTTACAAGAGCCTGGGAATAGTCATCCTTGGTTTACAGCGAGGAGAAGTTCTCCACAATCTTCAGCTATGGATGTCAACAAGCCGCATGAACATTGGGAAAATAGACTATCAACAGTGAGGAGAATGATTGGTCAGGTATATTCGAGGACAGGGAAGGGCTTGATCTCTCTATCACGGGTAGAAATCCTGTTGGAGGTAGTGATCTGAATATGGATGAGCCTCGTGGTGATACAAATACACCCAGAGCCTTTCAGATTTTGTTGCAGAGAATTCTTTCTGGGAAATGGGTCCTATTAAGCATTTTACAAAGCCTTCCGATAAAATTCTTGAAAGACTGCAAGCTAGCAAGTGAGAATTATTCCATACATTTGCCATGCATTCTGTACCTGGGCATGGTATAGCTGTCAATTCTTTTGGTAATCTAGTGGCAACTGCTTTGTGGGATCATGTTTGCAAAGTTTATGATGTACGCTTGGAGGAGGAAGTAGCAGCTCTTCCAGGACATGATCATGGGCTCTATGCTGTGAAGTTCTCTCCTTCCAAGCGCAATGTTGTTGGAACTATAAGTTCTGACCACACATGTAGACTTTGAAATGCTGAAAATGGGGAGTGCCTTTGTGTTTTAGAAGGGCACACAGATGAGGATACCTTCTACAGGTGAACCTAGAAAATTGGCTGAGTGCATCTGAGGCCTCAAAGCATCTAGAGATTACGCAACCATATGAAGTTGTTTGTGGTCAGAGATAATGAATTTGAAGGAGCAGCATTGTACACTTTCCATGCATGCCCTTTTTCGTGGAATCTCCTTATTGGGACGCTTAGTCAAAAACGAAGAGTCCATTTCAGATGCTACAAAGCTGGTCCATCATTGCGAATATGGGATGCCACATTATAACACATACCAAAGGGATATCCTCGTGAGGTGTTCCAGTAGGAGATGAGTGAGATGTATGATTTACTAAGTGGTGTGGTCATACCAGCACTAATACACTGGATCATATCAGAACTCCACGACCGAGACCTCCGCCTACTAAGAGAGTTCTTTCTTGATTTTGTGGTGGTGCTGCTACTGCACAAGCAAATAACAAGTGCTGTTGGGACCTTTAAAATAAGTGACAAAGCTCCAAGATGACATCCAAGAATCATTCCAGAGAGCATTTCTAAACGTTTGATTATTTTTATTTGGCTTCCTAGATAAGTAGATAATGCTTATGCATGTTCATTCGTAGGAATAACTAAAGCATATCTTTATATTTCGTTTATAATGTTTCATGAGAAAGAAGTAAAGGTATGCGAATGAACATGACAGATATATATACTTGTTTGATGGTTTGCAGGAAACGATTGTAGGAAATACAAGGTTATGCAACACAGATTGTGTTGCTAGTATTTTATGTTTTTGCAGGTTATGGAGTCCACATATAAGTTTATGGCGTGCATGCCATGGGCCTGTCAAGCCCTATGTTTTTGGGTGGCCTGAGTGCCACTGAGCTATGGTTTAATTTTTTTTTTGGGATTCCATTTCCTAGGGAAATGCTGTCGAAATTTTTCTTACCGCATGGCGTTATATACGCACTTGCTTTTAGGTAAGAGTGTTATGGCATAGTAACATGCCTTTCTGCAAACATTAATAATTTTTAGGCATGCTTATAAGCATGTATTTGATGGACTTAAGACCATCAGAGTGTTTTATATAAGGCAACTTCGGTAGTAGCAGGATCCCTACACATAATCCTTATGGATTTAGACCATAGGATTGCTAACGGAAGGAGCGACACCTTCACCATTAGTAATGTGCACAAGCAATCCTATAGGTTCAGGAAGTTGCATTCAGGCACGGGAGATGCATTTTTTATAATCTCCAAGTTAGTGAAGATTTATTTATCCTCACAAGAGTCTCACAGTAGAATTAGGAGACTATGGGGTATCATGATAAATACCCAAAGAGTGACTAGTTTCACTCATGCACATCACTTGACCGAGTAGTGAAGTATTTTTGCTACACTACTAAGGAAACCAATAAGATGGGATCACAGAGATGGGTTTCATGAGTAGCATCGACGGGTGTGTATGTGATTCGAGTGATGGTTAGGAAGGTCATAGGCATGGCACTAGCTCTATGGTATAGAGCATAGATCCTTTACTCAGGAATAATTGGGGTACCCAATACATATATATGTATATCAGGATCTACAGAGAGGTACTTAGACTCAGTCTTTGTACCTAGGAACAAGTTGATTTGGAACAGAAAAGGATATCCATTGTCACACATTGACTAGAACCAAACTAACTAGTTCAAGAACATGGGACTCATTTCAGTCCACTGATATGATTTTAGTATATGGGATTCATTGGAGTCCACCTATATATATATTCCATTATATGGAATAGATATTTGGTTTAGTGTAGGTATGACACCGTGAATTGGAAGAAGTTTTCACTGGTATGGGACGGTGGAAACGACTTCCCTTTGAGCACTCTTCTTCTATGGCCAGGAAGAAAAGGACTCATCATTCATGGCATCATGTCTCACTAGATCAGAGGAGAGCTCTTAGTAGACATCTCCTACTAGGATTGGGAATTATCCTTCACAGTAAAGGGAAGATTTATTCTTCCAGTAGAGAATGTGATAGGTGATTTTATCACCATTGGTATCACATACTCATTTTTTAGTTTTCAGGAAGGATAATTCCATCTGTTTGGTTGGATCGTATAGATCCATGCACAGAGTATGGTTGGCAGAGATAGTTCTTTATTATGGATACATTTGTGTTTACGGTATCAGGTCACATCATTGCTAACCATTTTAGTAGAGGGCTTTGGCCCTTATTAGGAATTTATTTTCTCCACTCTTCACTACATACACCTTCATTAGTTAGGGGAGATCTGTTCTCCATGTTCATAGGAATATGTGTAATGAGGGATTATGCATTAGTTATGGAAGAGAGGACTAAATAAATTCATGAGTTTCTCTTTTAAGGAAACGAGAAAGTGGGAATTAGCTCTGAGATCCATGACAGATCTCACTTTAGCTCAGTGGTCTCACTTTAGCTCCTGTTCTTTGAGAGAGAAAGAAGGAAAGGAAAATATGATTTCTTCATAGCAGAAGAATAGAGCATATTTTCCTTTACACAGAAGAGGTGTTTAGAAAACATCTCTTAGTTTATATTTCAGAAGGAATTTGTTTACTCTACTTGTCAATATAAGTTCCTTCATGTGGGAGTATGATTCTCCACTATTTTGGAAGGAAAAACATGGAGAACTTATGTGCATGATTCTCAGTCATGGATAAGTAGAGCTAACCGATTCAACAGAATCTCTTTCAAAGGGAAAGGGAAAGTGGAATAGGTTCCACTGCTAGAGCTCTTTTCCTTAGAAGAGATTGAATAAAGAGAGAGACATGGAGAGAGTTTCACCTTCTCACTTTTAGGTTGTCTAGATAGGAGTGGCACTCTTCTATCAAAGGCAAGAGGGAGATCAGTTAATCATGATGGTTAGATTGAGTCTCACATGGAGACTCTAGAGAGGAGCCATTATGTTACTCCAGTGATGGTCTTTGACTAGATGAGATGATCTAGTTATTGACATTAGTTAGACTGGGAGTAGATTGATGATACTTCTCTTTTGAGTCTCCAGGAGATAGGGATATATCTAACCTATTATGGTACCAAACTCTTAGTTGGTGTTACATCATGAGTATGATGAGTAAACATCAGTTAGGAGGATGGGTACTTAGGGATTATATGAATCTCAAAGGGAATGCTTTTTGCATTCATATGGCAAACTATAGGGAAGAGAAATATTAGAGTTTGCACAAGTGCCAATAGATGCTCTTCCAATAGAACTTAGTCCACAGGTAATAGATGAAAAACCACAAACTTCTTGGTTGGTGAAATGTAGAGATTGCATTTTACTATCAAGAAGTTCATATATATGAGCTAGATGATGGATTTGCATACATCACAAGGCAGTTAGGGATAAACTATTACTTGTGATTACACTCAAGGTTAGGAAGACCTAGAGTGGTATGAGGGCAATCTATCATTTAGTCTTAGATGGGTTTGATGTCACTTGATATGGGACTTTGTTCTATATTTCATAGGATTCTATGGTTTATTATCTCCATTATAAAATGGTCAATCCTATAAGCTTGGCACCTTACACTGGCTTTTTATCTTATTACTCCATAGAGGATACATCATATGGACTTAGGTCATTTTGGTGATGTTATATGATATGGGAGTGATAATTTGGAAGTCAAGTGTATATGAGAGATAGTAGGCACCATTCAGACGGTTTCCCACCTTTGAGATGATCTCATATGAGATCTCTTAAGGGGAAGGATATGGGGAAACAACACACAGAGATGACCATGTACATAGAGTACATGGGGTTCAGGGGAGTCGAGCACTTTTATCTACCCTTATGGATGGACATTTCATCTTCATTTTCGAGGACAAAAATGTTTTCAAGGGGAAGGAAATGTCATATCACTTTAAGTCATAGAAAGGATTTTTCCACATGGCATCATAAGGATGCACTCATATATATATTGGGTAGATAGAGAGAGTATGGTATGTCTCTTAAGAGATAAGAGGTTTATGCTCGGCGTGGCTGGGAGGTTCGAACGACGAACTCTGTGTGTGTGGCCGTTAGCAGCTCGATAGCTCAACAACATGAAGATGTAAGACCATCGCAAACAAAATGATATGATAGTGTGGCCACGCGGAGGGTCCGCAATAGGTATGATTTTGATGGCCTGCAATTCTTCTGGTCTTTCATTTGTCTCAGGCAAAACGGGTAAACTGTCTAAGTCCACCACTTGCGGGCTTGTTTCTGTGTGAGAGCTAGTTTCTGCTGCCTCAGCCATGTTGAAAACTTCGCAGCTAGTTCTGTGAGAATATATGAATAAATGTTAACATTGTAATGGACACAAAAATGACATAGTGTCCCCTGTTACAACATTAACCTAAAGTTCGGGAGAGGTTAGGGGTTAATAAGTGCTCGGTGCTAGTGTGTGTAGTTAGAAATTGGGTAGACCTACGAGCTAAGCGGAATGATGTGATGTGATAGTGAAGTAGTTAGTAGGTGGACATGGATTTACAATTGGGGTCCGGGGGTTTGTTACAAGTCTTGGGCTGCCAAATACAGTGGATGGGTTTTGCTCTTGGTTCCGTAGAGACGCTCGAGAGCTTTATAGGTGTGTCAGCTTGAAAATGAGGCCTTTTAGGGACCCATTTACAAGTGATTCTGTTCGTGCTCATGGGCCTTGGTGTGTTCCTGAGTGTTGAAAACGAGTGGATGCCGGCTGTGCGAGTGAATGGATCATGCTGTATAGGGTGTGTTCTTGGTGTAGCTATTTGAGCCCGCAAACAAGCCTTAGGCACCCAAATTTGTCTTGATTGTGGGCTGGCCTTCATCGACTTCTTGGGCACCCAAATAGACTTCACGTTAGCAGATGAGCTTCTGAAAGACTTCTTATTAGTATCGTGTTGTTGGTTACTAATAAGAGGCTTTGCCTGTGTGGTTGGCTTGAGTGCAACCGGGTGTTCGCCTTTCCGCACCCACACTTGTTTCACTTGCTGAGACATTTTGCTGCGTAGGTACTTTTGATCTCCGACATAGGTAGTACTCTGCTTCTTCTGCCTTTGATCCACCTTTGGTTGCCGCCTCCCTTTGGCCTTTGGAAAAGAAGGGAGTTCTGTTGCATCCCTGACTCCTTTTTTGCAACCATCATTCCTCTGCAACACATAGTTTTGGACAAGAACAACATGGTCATCTTCATGTGTACTCCTGGAAGGACCAGGAGTGTGTGCCTTTCCTAGTTCCTTGAGTGCTCCATTATCTAACTCTACTGTAATTCGACTATGATTGACCCATACCTGAAGAAGTCCACTTCTTAGGTTTAAGTTGACTGCTTGGTCATAGATCCAGTCTTGACCCAATACAAGGGGTTCAGTGAGGTCCTCATCTTGACACACTAGTACTTTAACTGTCATTGCCTCATCATGAATATAGAGGGGAAGTTCCACCTCGCCCATGCAAGGGGTTTCCACGCCTCCCAATCCTATGAGATATGCTTCCACAGGATTGACAGTTAATTGCAACTCTTGACAGTAAGACAATTTAACAGCACTAGTGGCTGCACCTGAGTCAATCAAGGCTCTTACAGTCCTTGCACTCTTTCCTTGTCCTATACACTAAGGTTATGAAAGGACGTCGATCAGTTATCCTATGTGAGCTGACGCTTGAAACTTCACACATAGCCACGTCATATCCTTGATCTGCATATGCATCTTGCCTAGGGTGCTCTCTACCTTGTCTTCTTAATTTCATTCTCCGTATGCGCTCTAGGGCTTCTGCTTGAGCTTCTTCTCGAATTCGCTTTTCTTCCTCTTTGCGTTTCTTAGCAGTATTGAGTCGACTTAGCATTTCCTCCGTGAGGGGTTCCTGATACAACTTGACTCTGCATCCGCTAATATAGTTTGGGAGAACATCACCCTCTAAAGTGGCTAGTTGTACTGGTCCACTCGTGGAGATCCTATTGATGATCATAGGTCCGTAGCCTCTCTTTTCTAGCTTCCTTGCGTGTTGTTTCAATGTGTAGACTAAAACTAGATCTCCTGCTTTCAAGCCCTTATCCTTCACATGGGCGTCAAAGTATGCCTTTTGTCTCTTCTTAGCTGCATATATCCCTGCAGCTGCTCTCAGTCTTGTTTCTCCTAATCGTTCAAGGTCAAAAAGTCTAGAGGAGAGTTCATGACCCGTCCATTCGTGCTCTTGTGCTACTTTCAATGTAGGTATTAAGAAGTCCAAAGGTAGCACGGCGTTTTGGCCAAACACCATCTGAAAGGGGGTGGCTTGGAGTACCGTTTTGTAGGCGACTCGGTATGCCCAAACAACATGGTGTAGCTGTTTGTCCCAATCAGAGCGTTTATTATTCACTAACTTGGTCAACACATTACATAGAATCTTGTTTGTGCTTTCGGCTTGCCCATTAGCTTGTGGGTGATAGGGGGCAGATTTCTTATGCACTACCAAGAATTCTTGGAGTAGATTTTCAATCACTTCGTTCAAGAAGTGAGTGCCTCTATCACTCACTAGCTCGATAGGTAGCTCATATATTGTGAATACATTTTCAAACAAGAATTTAGCAGTTGTTTGAGCATCATTCTTCGTTGTGGCTTTTACCTCTACCCACTTAGTTAGATAGTCGGTTGCAACAATGATATATTCTGCATGGGAACCCTTAGCTGGGGGATTAATAGGACCTACGAAGTCTATTCCCCACTTAGAGAATGCACGTCCACCCATCATGGGTTTCAGTGGCATCTCATCTTTGTGTATAGGATACTGAGTTCGCTGACAGACATCACACCGTTTCACATAGGTATGTGCGTCCATGTGAAGGGTCGGCCACCAGAAGCCCGCAAATAATATTGCCTTAATCACCCGATCTGGTCCAAAGTGTCCTCCTGCTACACCTTGGTGAGCAACTTCCAAGATCTTGAGATATTCACTTTCATGGACACATAGCCTCAGGTAACCATCTTTACCACGCTTGTATAGATTATCACCAATGAGTGAGTAATCCTGGGCTTCTTGTTCTAAACTCCTTTTCCTAGCAAGCGTCATGTCTTGAGGGAATGTTTTCGTCCTCAGGAAGGATACTAGTGGTTCACTCCAATCTGGCACAATGGACACTTGATAAAGAGTGGCATGTTCCACAGGTGGTTTAGTGCAGCAGATTGGGCACTCCTTGCACAACCTTTGGACGTCAGCTTCCATAGTTGGCCAATGTACTCCGAGTCTCCTTAGCGTCTGTAAGGTTCGTTGCTTTGAGTAGTGTTGCTCTAATGCACCTACATGTGCTAAATGCAACCATTTATTGTACTCGTCCTCTTCCACACAACAAGCCAAGATTCCTTGATCTGTGTGCTTGTACATGCTTCCTGCCATGATGTGGTACTTTTGGGCTTTCACAACCTCTCTATTCTTTGTGTTTACTACTGGATGGTTAGGCCCGTATGTCAATACTGGTACCAATGGCTTAGCCCACTGCGGCACCACTTCCAAATTAAACAAGTAAGCATCAGGAAGGTCATCTGACACTCCTTGTGGGGCTTCTCCAGATGTGAGCCTAGAGAGATGATCTGCTCTCAAATGAGTCCTCCCTTTCCTTACCACAACCTCAAAATCATATTCCATTAGCAAGAGAAACCATCTTACTAATCTTCCTGTATTGCATGGCTTGTTTACGAGATATAACAATGCTTGGTGGTCAGTAAAAAATTTAAACTTATTTTCAAGCAAATAATGTCTAAACTTTTTAACCGCATACACCATGCCTAAGCCTTCTCTCTCAGTAGTGGTGTAATTTCGTTCAGCTGCATTCAATTGTCTACTAGCATAGGCAATTGGAAGATCCATATTACCTTCACCCGTAGGTTGTGCAAGTACACATCCAATAGCATAATTGGATGCATCCACGTGAACATGGAATGGCTTGTTCCAATCTGGTGTGGTCAAGATTGGTGCTGAACATAATCTTCGTTTAAGCTCCTAGAAGGAGTTCTCACATTCATCAGTCCACTCAAAGTTAGTCAGAAGTCCGTACATGGGCTTTGCAATGACAGCATACATGTGAATGAACCGGCGGTAGTAACCACAATGTCCCATGAAAGCTTGTACTTCCTTGACATTCCTTGGCCTAGGTAGCTCTGCTATGGCTCTCACTTTCTCTTCGTGAGTAGATATGCCATTCTTTGACACTATGTGCCCTAGAATCTTGCCTTGCCTGACCATGAAAACACATTTTTCTGGGTTTAGGCAGACTTGATATTCTCTACATTTGTCAAAGATTTGTCTGAGTTCAGGAATATGGGTTTGTCTAATATTGGAATGAGCACAAAGATCATCAACATAGACTTCTAAGTTCTTCCTCAGGAACTCCTTAAATACATGGCACATTAGTCTCTGAAAGGTAGCTGGTGCATTGGTAAGCCCGAATGGCATTACACGAAAGGCAAATATACCCCACTCTGTGGCAAAAGCTGTCTTATGCTGATCTTCTGGAGCTATGGCTACTTGATTGTAGCCCAAAAATCCATCGAGGAAGCTGTACACTTCCTTGCCTGCTACTCTTTCTAAGAGATGCTCAGTGATAGGAAGCGGATAGTTATCTCGAATTGTGGCTGCATTAACCTTCTTCAAGTTAATGCATACACGCAGCTTGCCATTCTTCTTGGGCACCACTACGATGGGGGATACCCACTCAGTGTGCTCAATTTCATAAATGAATCCAGCTTTGACCAGTCTATCTATCTCCTCTTTGATCTTGGCAACATAATTATCGTTATATGTATAGGGCTTTTGCTTAGAGGGTTTAGCATCTGAGGTCATGGGGATAGTGTGTGAGCATATGTCAGGGTCAACACCTTTCAAATCCTTGTAACTCCAAGCGAATACATCTCTGTATTCTCTTAGCAAGGCTATTAACGCATGCTCTTCTTCCTCTGTAAGGTCATGGCCTATGTACGTGCATCTCTCCTCTCCTTCTTCTAGGGCCACTACTATTTTCTTGGTAGTTTCTTTGTTATCATAGGCCTCTCCTAATTGTGCCTCTCGTTTAGGCATTCTTATCATGACTCTCCTGTCGTCTATGTCATACTTCTTAAAATTTTCTGGGACCTCAAACAAAGATTCTTCCTCTTCTGGTGAGACTTCTCTCTTCTTTCTTTTCTTTCCTTCTTCCTTCGGGGTCACATGTGTGGCTAATCTTACATCATTTGTAAGCTCTCCATGCCTCTGGGGTTGAAATTCTACTTCATGGAAGTATTCTTCATCTGATGCAAAAGGTGGGTCCATAATGATTGACTCTAGATCGGAGTCACTTGCATCCTCAAATGCATCAGGGCTAGGTTCACACTCTTCTAAAACTGCCTCTCCCATGATTGGCTCTATGCAGAAGACTGAAATGTCATAGCCATCCTCATCACAGTGAGGTGTCCATTGTTCCTCATTGATGGCTACATCCATTGTTGCTAGGATTTCTGCCCAGCCATGGGGTTCAAATTCCTCATTAGGAAAAACTACAGGTGCATAGGCTGGGTCTTGAATGGGTCTATGTGTTTCGTTTGCACCTATTTCTCTGGCCTTTTCTCTCTTCTCTTCTTCTACTGCTACCTTACACATCCATAAGTGGGTGTCTTCATGCATCCATGAGGATCCTGACCCTATGGAATGCACCGATTCCGTATCATCTTTGGCTCTATGGATGGGGTTCCATTGGATGGGAGGTACATCTCTATGAGAGTAATCTTTGAGATTTACTTTGGTTGTAACACCTAAGTGTTGCAAATACAAGGAGTTGGTTCCCCAGTCCTGTACCACTTGCAACTGTCACATAAATGGTCTTCCCAAAATCATCTCATAGGCATGATTTTTGTTGAAGTCACATATAGCAAATGTATGCTCAAACTCGACACCACAAGTGGTGAGAGTTATTCCTTCTAGCAATCCTAAGGGTCTCTCAATATGACCATTGGCCATCTGCAATTTCATTCTCGTTGGCCTGAGTGCTGGCTTGCCCCAACGCTTCCATAGGGAAGTGGTGGCAATTGCAACTCCTGCACCTGAGTCCAAAATTGCCTTGGTGGTGTACTCCTGGTAGGTAATGGGAAGATAGGTGTTCCCTTCTTCACCTTCACACATATCTCCTATCTTATCCAAGGGTATCTCTGGCACCGTCCTATGTGATCCTACCTGGGAATGAGGTTTCACTATCGCTGGTACTTGTTTGGCGACATGTTTCCATAATTCAGGTCTAACCTTGAGTAGCTCTTCTAACTTGAGATTGCACTGCACTTTAGTGTTTTTCACTACTTCTGTGTTCCTAGGTAAGACTGAGTCCTCATTTTGTACCATGACCGTGGGTGCTCTCATACAAGTAGACTTAGCTTCCCATGGACCTGTGAAGTGGGGTAATTCTTGTAGAGAGTTAGACTCAAAGTCTAGTCTGTCCTGAGAGTGGGTGCTCTCCTGCTCCTCATAAATGGATGGGATGTCTTGTGGGAATTGGTCGCATGCATCATCCACAAGTTCAATAGGAGGAGGGACTTCACTCTCTTTAGCCCATTTGTCTTCTTGAATCTCGCGTAGGAATTCTGGTGTGAACGAATTCATAGAAGATGATGTGTCTGGCTCCGTAGAGTTAGGCACATAGGCTTCCTGAGCAGGAATGCTTAATCTTTCACTTGCCTTGTCCTTGTGTTGAGAGGCGGGTTCCTTCTCTGATTGTGCAATCAGCTTCTCTATTCTTTCTAACAGTCCATCAAAGTGCAACTGTGTCTTCGCTGAACTAGAGATGTTAAATAGGCGACTGGCCTCAAACATGGTCTGATCCAATTCCACCATCTTAGCACAAATTTTGGTTCGTTCTAGCTCTAATTCTGCTCTTGGGTAACACTTTTCATGATCAGTTACGTTTGGCCCTTCTTGGATTCTGGCCTGATATGCTTTAAGCATCATATTAAGGTCTTCGGGAGTGGGATCAGCTAATACTGATCCTGCTTGGGGTGGTGGGTGGGTTACGTGGGGTGTATTAGCGGGTGGAGGGATGGAGGGTGATGGGGATGGTAGCGGTGGGAATGTGTGAGAGTGCGGTTGGGATGTGATCTCTATGATTTTGGCCTTGGTTTCTCGTAGACTTTCCTCAAGTTCACTCATCTTCTTTTCCCATTGCCTTTTCATACGTTCATGGCTATCTCTCCAAGCTCTTGTCCTCTTCTTTTTCATGCTCTCTGTTTCACTAACATCTAGGCTCTTCTCCTGGTCTACACCTTGGTTTTGCTGCAATGCTTGAGCTCTAGTGATCACTTGCACGGGTGTAGTGGAAGTGACACTTCCTGTGGAATCTACCACTAACCCAATAACGTTAATAGGAGTAATTTTTGGCATATTACTAGGATTCCTAGGGCAGTCTCGTAAGAGATGTTCCTTTCCACAGTCTTGGCAAAAACCCTAGATCGTTACTGACTGGGGTTGTGTCGGTGGAGGCACAGGGCAATCACGAATGAGATGATCTCCTTGACATCTCTAGCATGGTCCTCTAGGGAATGGAGGTCTTACCTGCCTAGATTGAGGCCTAGGATTGGGGTTTGTATACATGAGGTTTGTGTGATCTGACTCCCAACTAGGTTCACTCGGTTCTTCACTATAGTAGGACTCACCATGTTCAGGAGATTGCATGTAGTAAGCATGGGGACTATCAACATGTGTAGAATCAAAGCTATGGTCACTGGGATCACTTTATGAAAGCACTGGTGTTACAGGGACTATAGCTCTATTCAGGTTTTCTTCTGCAACAACATACTTTACCGGAATCACATTAGCTAGAGCTGGGGGTTGTTGTGCTAGCACAGGCTGAGGCCTTTGTTGGTTTTGATAGGGTTGGTAGGTTTGTTGAGGCCTAGCATACTGCTTAGGTGGGTACTGGTTCTGGTATCTTCCTTGTTGAGGGTATGGCTGTGGGTACGTCTGCCTAACGGTTTGCTTATTGTAGGGGCAATCTTGCGTTCTATAGTGCAGTACTGGCTACTAGGATTAACTTGGGGTTGGGCCATAATGGGACATACATTCGCCATGTGGTCGCCACCACAAGTATAGCACCTTTTCACAGGGCAAACCTTGGGATTTGTTTCCTAGTTACACCTAATTTCTGAGCTACTTTCTCTGCAAGTTCCTCGATTGATGTGGATTGCATGGAAGAGAGGTTAGAGGCACTATCCGAATCTTTGTATATCTTGGAAAGCTCTAACTCCTCCCCTAGGTTATCCTCGATGTCAATGCACATGCGCACACACTCTTCTATGGTCCTAGGGTCCTTCAAGTGCACATAAGATCTCAATTTAGTACTTAGCAATCCATCCAGGAATAAAGCCACTTGCTTAGCTGGTGTGGGTAGCTCCGAAACAGGGCATCTTTCTAAGTATTGCCTAAATCTTCTTCCTGCAAGTCTCACGGTTTCTTGAGGGGTTTGCTTGAAGCTGTGAATCAGCGAGGAGGTATTATGCCTTATGCCACTCTTAGAGAATTCAATAATGAAAGCCTCTAGGAGTTGTTCTATGCTCCTGAACTGCCTCTCATTTAGTGGCCGCTGAAACCATGTCAGGGCAGTGTTCCTAAGGGTCAGACCAAAGGCATTGTACTGCGTCAATAGATCCTCCACTTGTTCAGCTCTCAGGACTTGCCTAAACTCAGCCACATGATCGTATGGATCTCCAGTGCCATCGAAGTAGTTCTTCATGGACTTAACTAATGAGTCGGTCTCAAAGTCCTTGTGTGCTCTCTAGGTCGTGGTAGAGGGAACTCATCCGCATTTCTTTGATTCCTGTGAGCTCTAAGTATCTCAGGTTCTACTCTATTTGTTTCCGTTCTCGTTCTTTCTCTGCCCACTGGGTTGGCAAAGCTTACTTCTGGTCTATCTCTACTTCTGTCTCTTTGCATTCCATGAGCTTGGGATGTTCCAGCTCCAGGGTGACCATAGGATACATTCAATCTTGGTTGGGGGAAAACGAATTCACCCTTCCAAGTGTAAGCATGCCTATCATTTTCTGTCACCACAAAGATCCTCTCCGAAGCGTGATCTAAGTAGGTCACTCTACCTGGGCTATCAGGATCCTTAAACTCATAGATCATGATTGTTCCTATATCAATGGGCCGATCAGGTTTGTACCTCCAAAAGGCTTCATCAGTCTCTCGATTGAGGAGCAAATCTATGCTCTTATTATCCTGGGGAATCCACTCCGGTGTGATAATCCTAGTGAGAACCGATTTACCTCAAGGGGCTCTAGGTTCTGCACCCATGTTTCCTTGCTCCAAGTCACCTAAGTCTGCTTCGCGGATCACATTTCCAAATTCGTCCGTCCTATCTGGGTGACTGGTGACTACGTATATGGTTCCTTCTTTGTCCAAGTACGCTCCAGTTTTCAAACTTGACAGCTGGGTGCTCTAATCCAATGGATTGATCAGGATTCTTAATCTGTACCACAGATCTTCCTAGGCCGTCCTCATAGATGCTGGCACCTAATCGGTTGGTCCTAAGGTATTCCAACTGCGTTTTGTAAGGGCCTTCTACCCTTAGCAAGTATGGCACTCCTGAACTTCATGTAGGTCTCTCCATACCTTGAGACATCTCGGATTCACTAGTCTCAGAACTTGGGTAGTATGAGTGGTGGCTCAATTGCTGGGCCCACGACCTAGAAGTGTGGTTGACACTAGCCTTTGAAGACCTAACTAGGCTTTGTCTATCCCTTACTAGATGTCGCCCTGATCTAAGGTTCATAAGCCTAGTTGAATAGCCCAATTTTGCCCAAGTACAACCTCGTTGCAGAGTCCTTTTGTATCAGTTACTTGATTCTTTTTAGTTGATTCCTGTGTTAAAATTCTTGTCTGATATCACGTCGTTAGGAATACTTGAGTTTAATTTCGCACTTTAGTTTGGTCGTTTCACATTAGGTTCTTTCCTTTTAAGGTTGTCGTTCACACACACAGGTTATCTCTTGACTTGAACTTGATTTCTTAGATAGTCTTTGATTTATCTCGTGCCTATCGTTGCCTGGAATTACTTCTAACACTACCCGCACTTAGCCTAAACTAAGAATTGACAGAGGGTGTTGCGGGTTTTCCAACCTTGAGTTCCTTTCCTTGTGTTGTTGCCCTGGTGTGCCCAGGACGTGCGTTCCCAAGCCTGCACTTACTCTTGCTTTGCGTACCCTTCGATGCTCCCAAAGGATCTGTAAAAGGCCCACTGTTAGCTCAAGACTTAAATTCAAAAGACAGAACCAATCACTTTCATTCATGTAACACTTCACCAATTTGCACTATGACTTTTGGACACAACTCTAGAGATCCCTGAATTTTGTTCCCCCTGGGTATGGTCAACTTAAAAATACCCTATCTAATATTCCTGATCTTAATTTAACCGTAACCAGTCGATGTTTTTGTTGTACTCCCCACGAGCTTTCCAACAAAACAAAAATCACGGCAAACGGATTTCGTATGAGAAAGTTATGACCGTTCATGGTTCTAGGGTTAAGACAGGGTTCAAACAGGATCACTGTGCAACAGGTTTTCCCCAAGTTGTTTTCCTAAGGCCTCCTTATGTGCTCTAGAGTAAAATGTTTATGCCCAAAATTAGTCCAACTCTTCAATTAAAAAATCCTAAAAAATTTGGCTAAAATTGGCTGTCAATCGCTATCGACAGGGTTGTCAATCGCGATGGACAGGGCTGTCAATCGCGATGGACAGAGTATCAATCGCGATGGACAGGCTGTCAGTCAATCGCGATGGACAGGAGTCGGTCGCGACGGACAGGCAATCAATCGCGATGGACAGGGGTCAGTCAATCGCGATGGACAGGAGTCGATCGCGACGGACAGGCAATCAATCGCGATGGACAGGGGTCAGTCAATCGCGATGGACATGCAATCAATCGTGATGGACAGGGGTCAATCAATCGCGATGGACAGGCAATCAATCGCGATGGACAGGCAGTCAGTCGCGATGGACAGAGCTGTCAATCGCGATGGACTGAAATTTTGCAAAATTTTCAAAAATTTTTGTGGAAATGTGGTGTGCAGGGTCTCTAGTCCACTGTGGTGCACTCAGATTTACCAAAAGGTGAAAATTTCTGTCAATCGCGATTGACAGGAGTCGGGGACTGAGAGACAGTTCTGCACATTTCCGTACTTGCGCGACGTGCTGGAGGGGATGATGCTACTAAAACCTGCAAGAAACTCCAAAAGCATGCAGAAAATAGCACACAACAGTTCGCTCTCTCGCTCTCTCTCACAAGTGAAATGAGGGAAATGAGGTGGAGAAGGTGATATAATCAAAAAACTGAAATTTTTGCGATGATGGAAGTGGAGGTGGAAGATGGTAATGATGATGATGGTGATGATGGTGGTAAGGTAAGAAAGAGAAAAATAGGAAAAGTAGAGAAATTACCTACAACGCCAACGTCTCCAATCTACGTCTTACCATCACACGCTCGTCCTCAAAGCTCGATCCCCGGCAACGGTGCCAAAATTTGGTGTAGCTCAGTGATGAGTAGCACCTCCTTTAATGTCAATCCGGGAAGACGTGAGGATGGTATGAAGACCTCGAGCAAGTGGAGGCACAAGTGCGTGAGTGAGAAGCACACAAACATGCACACACATACACACACACGTGCACACACGGCAAGACAAAGAGTGAGAAGCAATGGAGTTCTTAGATTACTTTCAAAAAGCTCTTACAAGTTCGTTTCAATTACAATCTAACCTCAAAAATGAGCTCTCTAGCTCTTTTTATAGTTTTTGACTAGGTTTTGGCCCTGTCCAGACCTAGTGTCCGGCCTAGTTAAAAATTAGGTTCCAGGGCCAATTTGAGGGCTTAAACGGAGTCTAGAAAATACGAAAGTTGATATGTAGGTACTTCTAAGGCTCCTCAAGCTCAAGGACTCCTTGTCTTGCACAAAATGGAGTTACAAAAATATGAAATGGTATTTACAATGATTGTTAGTGATAAGAATCACTGTTATAAAGATGTTGATTTGGAAAAATTTGAAGGGCCTATCTGCTAGATTTGCGTCGACTGCTTTGTCTACTTACTCCTTCACCTCGCTCTGACTCTCTCCGCTGGCTTCCTTGTCTAGTCAGTCCTTGGGTGCCCATACTGCTCTCAACACTCTCTCTCTTTGTTTCTATCGTGCATGATATTATTGTGCATCTCTCTCTCTCTCTCTCTCTCTCTCTCTCTCCTTTTTTGGCCTCGAAATCTATGCACTACCATCACCACAACCTCTCTCTCTCTTTGTGTCCCTTTCTCTCTTGCTTTCTCTCTCTCACTCTCTCTCTCTTCTTCTTTCTCTGACTACTATCATTCCACAATCACTGATATGCCTCTATCACATCTTCTCCCTCTCTTTGTGTGTTTTGTTTTGAATTTAGAGCAGAGCAACTCTCTCTCTCTCTCTCTCTCTCTCTCTCTCTCTCTCTCTCTCCCTCCCTCCCTCCCTCCCTCCCTCCCTCCCTCCCTCCCTCTCTCTCTCTCTCTCAATCATTGACATCGAAGCAGTGCTCTCTCTGAAGTTGCAGTAGTGCTCTGTATTAATTCGAGGAGATGATTCATTCTCTCTCCCTCTCTCTCTCTCTCTCTCTGTTAATTCGTCTGTGCCATCAATCTAAAAATCGTGGAAATTGTATGCACGACATCCAAATCTCTATCTCTCTCTAGCAATTCTCCATGCATCAGTCTAAGCACTTCTCCATGCAGCAGTCTAAGTCACCAATTTGTCCTGCTCCCATAGCCATTTGCATGTTTCTCTTTCCTCTGTGAATCCACCTCGATTTCCCCTCTTTCTCTCTCTGTATCAACCCTATTTCCTCTCTCTCTCTCCCTCCCTCTCTCTCTAGGAACATCCCCTTTGAACTCTGTTGCCATTTCTTCCTTTTTTTGTGATTGACTGTAGCATCAAAAACCATTATCTGTTCCTTGTCTTCATTCTCCTTGACTCTCTATCTCTCCCCCTCTCTCTATCTCTCTTGACACAGAGTATGTAGCCTAGGTCAAGTACTCATTAATAGTACAAATGAAGAATCTTCATTATACACTCAATACATTCAGTCAAATAGTTGAACAACTTTTCAACTTTATTCATCATCCTATAGTCGGAACATCAAATCTCAATCAGAAAAGCAAAGAAAAAAGATTTTGAAAAAATTTTGCAAACTCTCCCCAAGGGATTTCATCTGGACATCTTCCCCCACTAAACCTGCACATCATCTCGATGGACCAACCACCAGAACCATATCAAGATTCCTTTCAAACTCTTTTTAGTTTTAACGTTTTTCTTTTCAAATATTGAAACATGATCTTTTTATGCATATGTAGGTTATAAGCAAAATAAAGATGATTTTAAAGCAAGTATGTCATGATCAGAAAACTTGTTTGTTCAGCATACTACCTTTGAAAATAAGTCAAAGTGCACCTATAGAAATTACTTTAGACTTTTCGGTAATAGTCTCTCCTATTAACTCACTTTGATATCAATCATCATTTTATATAAATTTTCTCATGTTTGGTTCCTATACACCTATCAAGAAATACAACTAACTCTACTATTGCATAGCTCCACCTCATATAGCCTGCATATAAATCTGAGAAGTGGTTTTGAGACCACTTCCAAGCCATGAAAAACTACTTTTTGTCTTTTTATGTTTCTTTTTCTTTTTCTTTTTCTCTTTTTTTCTCTTTTTCTTTTTCTTTTTCTCTTTGCAACAACCATTAATGTACTAATTTTTTATTTATTTCTTTTTCTTTGCAAATTTTCTACTAAAGGGGAAAGGCATAACCCGTAATCAGAGATGAGGATCTAGAGACATGCACTAGATGGAGTCACAATTTCACTTCCTAAGTGTTTTTAGGACTTTACATAGCCTACTCATATAAAATAAGTCCATCTTTCTACTAGGAGCTTCAAGTTAGAGTATCCTATCTAGGTCCTCATAACAGCTATATGGTATTTGATCCTAATCTCTCAAGTGCATACATCCCTACTAATGTTTCCAATCACTTCTGATCGCAATTTAATACCTTCTTCTATTTTCTTAGGACTCATGAAATGTAGAGATGGTATGCATGAAAACCAATTATATATGGAATAAAACTGAAAATGGATAAATTGAATAAAGTACATTGACTTGATTTAAGTTCCTTCATGAGCATCATCATCATCAACATCTTCCAGTAATTCTTGATCAATCTCATATTCCTCATCGTTTCTTTCCTTGAATAATTTTATTCTCTTTCATGCAATCAAAGACCTCAAAGGAATACCTTCAAACTCATGAAGCTTATATGTTCCATTACTAAACAAAAACATCACTACATACAGTCCAAACTAGATCTTTGTTAGTTTCTTCCTAACATCATACTAAGTATTGAACATACTATTGTACACTAATAACCAATCATGTATCTCAGTTTTATGTGGTCTAAGTTAGTGAGATTTGTCAAATTAAATTTTATTTTTCAACATTGAATCCTTTATCTTTTGAACTGCTTCTTTTAATTTCTCATTTTCTTGCTCTAATTTTTTAATCCTCAGGGATAAAAGATCTTCTCTCATCACCTCAGGCTTATTCGCAATAGTGAGAGACAAACGAATTCCATGACGATCAAAGAACTCTTTTGCCTCTCTCGCATCTAACTCTCCCCAATGCGCAACCACTTTCTCAACATATCTAAATCTTGAGATCACTTCTTCTAAATGGAATCTACATACATTTTAAGTAGTCTTCATGCAAAGAGCTCCACCTTCCACATGGTTGGTCAAGTCCTCTCTGGCAAGTACAATATATCTCATTTTATGGATTCCCTTGGGCATTGTTACAAGGTCTACCACCCACTTGTAATGAATACAAGGAGTGTAAGTCGGATGTAATGGGTCTCCATGCCTAACTAAAGAATGCAATTGACATGTGGCACAAGTGCTCACAAAGTCTTGTACACTCTCATATATCTCTGACCACCAGTAGGCTTTCCTAATATTTTCATACGTCACATAAAATCCTTTGTGACCTGCCCCTTAGATCTCATGCATCTCTCCCATGATCTTGACCTGAAGACTCCTACTGCTCAGTAACCGCTCTGGATTCTTCACCTTGCCTTTAGCGTGTCACCAAGTAATTCCATCCTTCAAAGAAAAAGTCATAAGGCTTTTTCCTGATGGATCTATACTTATTTGTGGACCAGCCTAAAGAAGGTTTCAACATACTTAGATAATTTCCTATATCTTTCCACTCACCATCATACTCATTCTCACTTAATTTCTCATAAACATACACTAGTGGATCATATCTCATCATGTTTTTTTCTCTTTCTACCTCATCATCATCATCATCAAAGTCATCCTGTTCTTGAAAGCATATCAGCAACTATTTTAAACTTTCCAACTATGTGAACTAAAGTATGATTAATAAAATTTACATTTGAGATCCACCTAAGCATTGTAATATTCGAAGAAGAACAATTTGCTATCATACCAATAAGTGGAAGACAATCAGTCTCAACTACAACATTCAATCCAATAAAATAATCTTTGTCAATTTTTAAAGTAGTCCCTAATCCCCATAACTCTCTCTTTACCTGTGCATACTTTCTTTGAGTGTCATGTAAAATCTTCACACCAAAGAAAACGGCATATCTCTATCCCTCATCATCATCTTGTTTGTTGGTGCAGACCAATCACCAATTGAAGATTTGAAGGACAAAGGATGGAGATGAGATCAAATTTTGAAGCAAAGAAGATGGCTACATTCACAGGATGAATGATATGTACACATATGTACATTAGTGAAGACATAGATCACTTATACTTTTGTCTAGTCATAAACTTGTACATATTTGCCTATAAATACTTTGGAAAAATGTCGGGGCAATAGAGGAGACAATAGGAGATCATGAGAATAGTGTATTGAGGAGTTGTAAGAGTCATTAAGTCTCTTAGAAGTGAGTTGAATTATCTATCCTCACTCAGTTGTAAATTTCTGAGAAATAGAAGAAAAATTGCACCCGATGTTTCTGTGTTTTCTCCTCGTGTAGTAGATCTTTTGTGAATTCCTTTTGGAGATATCTAAGTCCATAGTTAATCAATCTATGGCTAGATTTTGAGAATCTAATTGTGATCAGGCTAAGAGAATTTTGTGTAGGAACATTCATATGTAAAGAATGTTCACAGTCTCCTGAAACAGGCGCAATTTTTGAGTTCAATGAAATCGACAATGCTCAGTGCACAGTGTAAAGTTTTACACATGTGATAGCTTAAAATCTAAGTTGAGAGATAAGCTATCTACATCTAAAAGCATTTGACCAAACGGGTTCGACATTGGGAGAACTATAGCTAAGAAGTTGCAGGTGTCAAAGTCGCTACTGCAGAGAAGGTGTTTTACACATAGGTAAATTGTTTGTGTAATTTCTTAGAGTATACTGAATCATTTGCAGAGATTTAAGTTGGAGAAGGTGCGCAACCTTAAGGCAAACTTTACACAAATGATTAGTCAATCAAGGATCAATCTGCAGCAGACTTTTCTGAGAAGTTGAATTTTTCAGAATAATCAATTTTCTGATAAGTTGATGAATGTTCTCTAAATTTGGTGGAGTCTGAAGTTGTTCTTGATATAGAGGTGGTCTAAATTCAAGATCAACTTGTTCTTTTGGAGATTAACACTCTCCATCAGTGGTATCAGAGGAGGTTGTGTCAAAGTTAAGGAAAGGAAGACTCTCATTGCTGTAGATATACAAATTCTACATCTCGAAGGTTCAGAAGGATAAAGTGTTGAAGAAAGATTGAAGGGAGACACACAAAGATTATTAAAAGGATCAGAAGAAGTAACACTCGAAGTTAAGGTACATTTATTTCTTGTAAAGGCTAAAGTTTTGAGACTACAGGTGAAGCAAGGATGGGAGATAGTCTCCAAATTGAAAAGTTGGATAGAGAGAACTATCCAGCTTGGTCTATGAGAATGGAAGCTCATCTGATGAGCAAAGATTTGATAGCATACATTATAGGTGAAGAAGAGAAGCCTCAGTTCAGAGATCCTAGTGTTCCAACTAGGGAAGAATTGTCAGATCTAAAGAATTGGATGAAGAAGGATGCTCAAGCAAGGAGCATAATCTACATGGCAGTCAATGACTATTTGCTTCCTCACATTAGAGGACTTGAAAGTGCATGTGACATTTGGAATGCTTTGGAAGAACATTTCCAAAACACAACCAAATCAAGGAAGGCTTCACTATGGGCAGAATTTACTACTTTCAAGAAGAAGGCCTCACAATCAATCTCTGATTATGTGACAAAGATGAAGGACATTGCAGATTCTTTAGGTGTAGTGGATGAAGATATTGAAGAAGATAAATTGGTAAGACAAATTCTCACAGGGCTAAGAGGAGATGAGAAGTGGAAGCCTTTTATTTTGTCTACAGAACTTTCATTAGATCAATTCACTCCTAATTTGAATCAATTGTTAGGTCATATGCTAACTTTTGAGAATGATATCAAAGGAGATGTTGATAAGAGTGCAGGTCATGCAATGTACTCTAAAGACAAGAAGAAAGCTAACAAAGGAAAGCAACAATCAGGTGAAGAAGAAGGTACTTCAAACCAAGCAAATTTCATAAGAGGAAAAGGAAATGGCAGAAGTAGAGGAAGAGGCAAAAACAACAAAGATAATGCAAGAGCTTGTTGGATATGTGGTAAGACCAATCATCTGTCTCATGATTGTTGGCACAATAATTAGAACAATGGCAATTATCAGAACTTTAATCAAAGAGGAAGAGGTGGTAGATTTCAAAGAGGAAACTTTAGAGGTAGAGGTGGTAGGAATTCTTTTGGAAGAGGTGGAGGAAGAAGCTTCCAAAATCAATCCTATAATAACACCTACTACAACTATGCATCAGATCAGAAGGAGGATTCAACTCTCATTATGAATGCAACATGTGAAACCTCACATGAGGACATGAGAGTGTTCTATATTGATTCAGGATGTAGTAATCATTTAAGTGGAAATATTGCTTTGATGACTGATCTAGATCATAATGCAAATAACCATACAGTTCAGAGAGGTGATAATACAAAGCATAAGGTAAAGTCAATTGGTTCAGTCAAAGCTAAAGATGGGAGCAATCTTTTGAGTAAGGTTCTTTATGTTCCCACAATTCCAAAGAATTTGATCAGTGTAGGTCAAATTGTGGAAAA
Source organism: Ceratopteris richardii (assembly GCA_020310875.1). Taxonomy (NCBI): domain Eukaryota; kingdom Viridiplantae; phylum Streptophyta; class Polypodiopsida; order Polypodiales; family Pteridaceae; genus Ceratopteris; species Ceratopteris richardii. The sequence continues at coordinate 2,571,609 of CM035438.1, forward strand.
AGGATATGAGGTAAGATTCACCAATGATGGAGTCTATATTGAAGACCCTAGTCAAGGGTATAAACAGGTTGTTAAAGGAAAGAAAGAAGGAAGGCTCTTCACATTGAAGGTACAAGGAAATGTTGGACATGCTATGTTCACATATGGAGAGCAAAAGGTGTCAGAATTGGATCTTTGGCACAAAAGACTTGGACACTTCAATGAAAGAGGTATCAAAGACATGATTAACAATGATTTAGTGCTTGGGTTGCCTAACATTGCAGGTCAACACATGACATACAGATGTGAGGCATGTCAATTAGGTAAGGCTCATAAGCAATCTTATTCCAAGCATGGGTTTATGTATTCAGAAAGACTTGAATTGGTGCATACAGATGTATGGGGTCCTTCAAAGGACTTTAGTATAAATGGTTCAAGATATTATGTCATATATGTTGATGATGCTACCAGATGGATCACAATTTATGTGATTAAAGAAAAGTCAGAAGTGTTTAATACATTTGAACACTATCATGCATATGCAGAAAGGATTACAGGTCAAAAATTGAAGAGACTAAGGTCAGATGGAGGGGGAGAGTATTTTTCAAATGAATTCAATGATTACTTGTGGAATGCAAGTATAAAGAGAGAAGTTACTTGCAGGTACTCTCCTCAACAAAATGGTGTAGCAGAAAGGAGAAATAGGACACTTGTTGAATTTGCAAGGTCCATGATGAAAGAGAAGAATTGCCCAAATTATTTGTGGGCTGAAGCTGTTAATACAGCTACATATTTGGTTAATAGATTGCCTTGTAAAGCTTTGCAAGGTATGACACCATATGAAGCTTGGTGGGGTAAGAGACCTACCTTGGATCATTGCAGAATATTTGGATGCTTGGCATATGCATATGTGCCATCTCAATTGAGGCATAAGTTGGAGCCTAAGGCAGAAAAGTATGTATCCATTGGTTATGATGATAAGAAAATGGGATACAGGTTGTGGAGTCCATCCACAAAGCAATTCCTTGTATCCAAGGATGTTACATTTGATGAGCAAGGTACTTGGTATGCAGGTAAATATAATATACATGCAGATGTTGAAGAAGTAGTGGATCAAAGGAAAGGTAAAGCAAAGATTCAATTACTTGATGAAAATGAGAATAATGAAGTACAGGTTGAAGTTGAAGAGAGGCCAAGGTTTGATCCAGAATGTGATGAACCAGAGACTTCAAAAAGTGCAGAAGTTAGGAGGTCATCTAGGCACAAATGGCAACCTACAAGGTATAGCTATGACACCTCATTCTTGACTACTAAAGATTATGCTTATTTGGTAAAAGCAGATGAAGATCCATCTACATATGATGAAGCCAAAGGCAAGAGAAATTGGGAAGAAGCCATGCAAGAGGAGTATGATGCATTGATAGAGAATCAGACTTGGGATCTGGTTCCTAAACCTAATAGCCAGAAAATTATTGGATGTAAGTGGGTTTACAAAACAAAAAGATTTGCAAATGGAAGTGTGTCTAGGTACAAAGCCAAACTTGTTGTGAAAGGGTATGCACAGACATATGGAGTGGACTATGATGAGACCTATAGTCCTGTGGCAAAAATGACAACCATCAGAACTCTCATAGCAATTGCTGCTTGCAAAGGTTGGAAGTTATCTCAATTAGATGTTAAAAATGCTTTTTTGAATGGTTACATTTCAGATGAAGTTTACATGGAGCAACCAGATGGGTTCAAAGATCAAGTGAGTCCAAATTATGTGTGTAAGCTCAAGAGAGCTTTGTATGGATTAAAGCAGGCCCCAAGGGCATGGAATTATAGGCTTGTAAAGTTCTTGAAGGATCTTGGATTTCAAGCATCAAAGGCAGATAGTAGCTTGCTAGTCAAAGCAAGTGAAGATGGATTCATTTATGTTTGTATTTATGTTGATGACATAATACTTACAAGAACAGATGATAAAGGAATACAAATGATCAAGAAGCAGATGGAGAAAGAGTTCAAAATCAGTGATTTGGGGAACTTGTCATTCTTCTTGGGAATGGAGATTTTATATACTCAACATGGAGTATATGTGACCCAAGAAAGGTATCTTAAAAATTTGCTAACCAAATTTAAAATGGAAGATTGCAGGGTTGCACCCACACCATTGGAAGTGAACCATAAATTGTCTAGATTTGGAGGAGAGGAATTCAGAGACATGAAGCTCTATCAAAGTTTGGTTGGTAGCTTGATTTATGCTACATTAAGAAGGCCTGATTTGTCATATGCAGTTGGTGTGCTTTCACAATTTATGCATTGTCCTAGAAAGGAACATTGGATTGCAGGACAAAGAGTACTTAGGTACATCAAGGGTACACTCAGAGAAGGGTTGTACTATGGATTTACTTCTGATACAAGAGTGAAGATATATAGTGATGCAGATTGGGCAGGTAATGTGGATGATAGAAGATCAACACATGGATATTTGTGCTATGTAGGAGACAAATTGATTTCATGGTGTTCTAAGAAGCAACATACAGTTGCTTTGTCATCTACAGAAGCAGAATATAAAGGTATGGTGGAAGCTGCAAAGGAGGTAATATGGCTAAAGACACTTATGAAGAGTTTTGATGTTGTTCAGAGTATTCCTATAATTTGTGGAGATAATATGAGCTCTCTATACTTGGCAGCTAATCCTGTGTTTCATGCTAGAACTAAGCATATTGAAATACAATATCATTTTCTGAGAGAGAAGGTCATTGATAAGGAAATTGAAGTTATGCATACACCTACAAAAGATCAACTTGCAGATATGATGACAAAAAGTCTAGATGGACCAAAGCTACAGAGATTTAAAGACATGGCAGGCATAAAGAAGGTTAGAGAAACCTCAATTGATGATTGAGGGGGAGCTGTTGGTGCAGACCAATCACCAATTGAAGATTTGAAGGACAAAGGATGGAGATGAGATCAAGTTTTGAAGCAAAGAAGATGGCTACATTCACAGGATGAATGATATGTACACATATGTACATTAGTGAAGACATAGATCACTTATACTTTTGTCTAGTCATAAACTTGTACATATTTGCCTATAAATACTTTGGAAAAATGTCGAGGCAATAGAGGAGACAATAGGAGATCATGAGAATAGTGTATTGAGGAGTTGTAAGAGTCATTAAGTCTCTTAGAAGTGAGTTGAATTATCTATCCTCACTCAGTTGTAAATTTCTGAGAAATAGAAGAAAAATTGCGCCCGATGTTTCTGTGTTTTCTCCTCGTGTAGTAGATCTTTTGTGAATTCCTTTTGGCGATATCTAAGTCCATAGTTAATCAATCTATGGCTAGAGTTTGAGAATCTAATTGTGATCAGGCTAAGAGAATTTTGTGTAGGAACATTCATATGTAAAGCCTATGTTCACAGTCTCCTAAAACAGGCGCAATTTTTGAGTTCAATGAAATGGACAATGCTCAGTGCACAGTGTAAAGTTTTACACATGTGATAGCTTAAAATCTAAGTTGAGAGATAAGCTATCTACATCTAAAAGCATTTGACCAAACGGATTCGACATTGGGAGAACTATAGCTAAGAAGTTGCAGGTGTCAAAGTTGCTACCGCAGAGAAGGTGTTTTACACATAGGTAAATTGTTTGTGTAATTTCTCAGAGTATACTGAATCATTTGCAGAGATTTAAGTTGGAGAAGGTGCGCAACCTTAAGTGCAAAGCAACCTACAAAGTTTTATAAAAAACTTTACACAAATGATTAGTCAATCAAGGATCAATCTGCAGCAGACTTTTCTGAGAAGTTGAATTTTTCAGAATAATCAATTTTCTGATAAGTTGATGAATGTTCTCTAAATTTGGTGGAGTCTGAAGTTGTTCTTGATATAGAGGTGGCCTAAATTCAAGATCAACTTGTTCTTTTGGAGATTAACACTCTCCATCATTGTTCTATGACCCAACATATACCAATAGGACTAGTATCAACAATCAAAATGATAGGCTTGTGCCCCGAATAATCAAGAGGCTTCAAAATCCGGGCTTCAATCAGCAATTGCTTCAATTTATGCATCGCTCTCGACTATATTTTTATCCAAAACAACTTCTTTCTCTTTCTTAGTAGATCATATAAAGCAAAGTGAGGAATCCACATCACATAGAACAAAGGATCCCAAGAACCTCCTCACCTCACTGACATTAGAACGCACCTCAAAAATCTTGCTAATGGCCCCAACTTTCTATGGGGATGGCTTATGGCCATAATGTCCACACAAATATCCTACGATGAGAACCTCTTCAAACTCAAAAACAAATTTCTCTAGATAAAATGTTAGCCTTACCTCTTAGAATCTCTCAAAAACTCTCTCATAGTAGGAGATATGGTCACTAACAAGTTACGTGCAATCAGAAGCATCTAAAATATCATCTTTTACTCTTTTGTCACATCCTTTTATCAGAATATCATCGATAAAAGGCATAGTCACTTGGGGTATTATGTCATGGGACTAGATTCATGGCATTCATCATATGAACTATAGAGTTCCTTGCTCCCTGTGGAAAAATACACATGTGTACAAGGTTCAATGGAGTCTTCATTATCATGATTTCTCTGCTCTCAAAAGACAACTAAAAATGGTCATACCCTGAATACAGATCACTCATAGAGGAGATGGAATGCCCAACAAATGCTTCTACAAAATCATCTACTATAGGTCCTATCCCCACAGTTCTGATTGTGACTTTATTTACATGCGGTAAATCCTAGATGAAACAAAGTTTCCCATTCTTTTTGGCACCATGAACAACCTATTTGAATATGGTACCAAAAATGGTTCCATTATTCGCATGGATATATTTTCCTTTAACAACCTCATCAACTCACGTAAGTGAGCTGTCAAGACTAGTATAGGATGAATATTCCATGGTATATGTGGCACTATAAATATAATCATGGGTGGAACGTGTTTTGGATCCACACAACCTATTTGGTGTGGAAAAAGTGCAACTGCTTTATCGTATCTCTTTATAACTTCTATGAACTCTTCTTTCTGTTTCTCTAAGAATGATATTTCTCCTCATTAAAGTGATGCCCTATAAGCTCTCGTCTTCTGAGCATAGGTTCATCAAACACTCTCAGATGCTTTTGATGACTATCATTTGGCAATGGTTGGGATATGGATCTTACCTTCTTTTTAATGGTTTTTTTACTTTTTGTTCACATTCAATTCATGTTCTTGCAAAAACTCAATAATCAATGCATATTCTTGGAGAGAACTGAGCATAATGATTTTGTATTTTTCATTTCTTTGTATTGCCTAAAGTTCTTCCAGAATAGTCAAACTACTTTCCTAAATTTTTATAGTGTTTTTCCTATATTTTTGTAATTATAGTGTTTTTCTTATATTTTTGTAAATTTACTTGAAATATTTTCTTTTTGTAAACAAGGTAACTTGAATACAAATGAATATACAGAAAAAATCTGAAACATATGTACAAAATCTTGTGAAACATCAAACCAACTCCCACTATTGTCTCGCTTAACAGTGGATCCTAGCAAACATTTTGGTCAAAACAAGCCGCATACTTTCCTATCGGTAAAAAATCATGATGCTCATGAGAGATAATGGGGTGTTTTCTTAACTTCTTTCTATTTCTCATATGATTTGGGAAAATAGTCATAACTTGCAAAAAGTATAGATCGGATCTTGATCAGATTCTCACATAGGTAGATCTATCATCCATTGCCTTTGTTTCCATCTACACTTTGGCTATGAAAGGTTGCCCAAAAAAGCCTTGTACGAATAATGATCTTGGACAAAGAAGTGAAATTCCTCAAAAATTCCCCCAATCATCACAAATTCAAAATCACATGTTCTAAGCAAAACTCTAAAGCCATCATCTATAGTCCTCATCGTCCAACCATGTTTCTTGTCTATAGCCATCTAAATTGGTCATAAAACTTCTTACATATCACATTTATCTTTGATGTTGAGTCAATCAAGGCTAAAGCTAAACTCCATCATTTCCTAATTTCACTTTCATTTTTGGCATCCCTCTTGCCCAAAAGTTCCTAGTATCCTCACTCTCAGCTCTTCTCATCTCATCATCAAGTATAAGTGGTCCTAAAGAATTCCTATTTTCTTGACATTTTGCAATCTCAACTTCATCATTAGACGAGTCACTCAAGGCAACAACTTCATTCATCATTTGAGTGCCTTTAGATGCTTCTCCCATTTCCACATCCTGAGGTAACGAGAATCTCTTTATCTTTATTAGTCTTATGAAACTATCCTTGAACTCAGGCTTTGCAATGGAGAAGACCTATTCCAAGGACATGGTCACTTAAATTTTCAATAAAATATCATTTAATATTTCCTTTTCATCATTATTCCTCTCAAGCTCAAAAACTAATATAGCTTTGGTGTTTTCTTCTTCTTTTTCTTCTCATTTTCTTGAGCATTTTCAGTATTTTGAATAGGCTCTTGGTTCTTTTCCTTTTCTTTATTTGTTTCTTGAATTTTAATTGGCTTGGCTGGTCTCTTTCCCTCCCATATTTCTTTCCTTTTTGCCTCTTCCAAAGAAGTAATAGGCTCCTTAAAAGGAACTTTCTTTTCAATTTCCTTAGCTTTTTCCTCTTCATTTTTACTTTGTCTTCTCATCACTCTTCTCTCTCACTCTAAGTAATCTTGCATTCCATCTCTTATCCTCAACATTAGCTATGTGCCAATAGATAGAGAATTGATCTACAAGAGACTTCCAAGTAGTCTTCTGCATGATCACATCCCTTTCTCTGACTAAGGCTTCTACTCAGTAACTTTTTTGCAGTTGTGGGCTAACTTCGTTTTCATTTCCTTCTTCCAATGGCTCTAATTGGGCCATTGATGTGCTAGCATTTGTGCTCAATAGGTTCTTATATAGCTTCTTCATTCCTCCCTTCCCCCAATTTACAAGCACAAGAAGTTGAGTCCTCAAGTACAAAGCTTTTTATCTATGTTAGGTACTAATTGGTGTTCTTTAGTTTGTTTCATCTCTTGACATGCATAGGAAAAATGTTCTTGTGCATCACACCAAACACATCTCTTTGCCCCGCTGAACCCCCCAGCTCCTGATCTATTAAATGGCCCAATATTCCTCTAGTACTTGTGTTGAACTAGTGATGCACAACTCAATTGAGCAATAGACTGCATTGGAGGTGCAACTTGAGGCATCACATATCCTTGTAAGTTTGGTATTGGCATAGCATTTCTCTATGGCATATATATATGGCTAGTGCCAGCCTGAGTAGGAGTAAGGCCTTGATAGCCCATAGAATAGACTTGGCTGTGTAAACTTTCCATCTCTTTGGACAGAGATGCCTAAATCATCATGATGTTCTCTATGTGCTTGCTAAGGATTTCTAATTGCAACTCCACTGATATGCAAGATATGGATGCAAGGTTAGCCGTAGCTGATGTTGCTAACACATTTAGAATCATTAGAATAGGTGTATCTCTCTGTTGTAATGGAGTAGCCTGTATAGGTCTATCATACAACAAAGTCTATCATTGCCTCATCTCGGCAACTACCTCTACTTCCCTTCTAGTAGTAGCCCAATCTTCAGCCAACCCAATCCTTCTCTCGGCTTAAGTGATGTCCTTTGGACTTAAAATCTTTAGAAATGAAATTACCAAGTTAGGCTTTCGAGAGTCCACATCAACCTGAAGAAGCCAAGCATACCTTCGTAAGAACTCTTTTAGTAGATGTGTTAAGGATGCAGTAGGTTTCAGGGAATGAACGACCAAAAGAAACCCTCTTTTTTGTGCTGACTAAAATCTTTTAGATAGAAAAAATTATGTAGTTCTTTTCTAAAGTCAGGCCATGTCTTCTCTATATCAACTGAAATAGATGCTAAGATTCACCCTAGTGTGTAGGAAAATATCCAAGTAATGGGATCAACAATTTCTCTTAGCTCGGAGTAGAGTTTAGAGAAAAGACTAAATGTTTCTTAAGCGAATAGGTGGAAAAAAGATCTCTCTTTGCTCAACTACCTAGGCCAAAATCTACTTCTAGATGCTTAAAGAGTTGATTCACTCGTTTCTTTTTCTTTCTTTTGATCTAACTTTAGCTCATCTTTAATTACTTTCTCTTTGTCTTTGATTTATTTCTTTTCTTGATTTCACTCTTCTTAACTTGATCTTTTGTTTTTAATTTTTATAATTTTCGAGAAATTTTCTTTATTCTTATGATCTTTTTGTTTTGTGTATTTAAACTATGATAGTAGCACATTCTTAATCTAAGTAAGAATAGACAGGTCTATAAGATGTTTTGTTTAAACTATTGCAGAGTATGAGTGGACAAATTCAAGTAGAAAAACAATCTTTTTTTTTCATGTACATGAAGTAGTGCAGATATTAAAAAAAACTTGAAAAGAAAATACCTGGAAATTTGATATGAAGCTGAGGTTCTAGATTTGTGCAGTGAAAAATATTTTTACATAAATGTTTTGAAAATTCTAAACACAAGAATCTCTAAATGTGCATGAAAAAGTCCTTTCTTTGTCAATTGAAGCTCTGGGTGGTGAGTCGAGGATCTTTATATCCATGGCTACCGTCTTGCTTCATGTCGGGTTGACTCTATTGATAGGATGTCGATCGCATGGGTAGAACGAGTGACTAGGGTTGGGTCAGGCCCTGAGGGGGGTGCCACATCGCTCCAGCCCAACGGGTGGTTTTTGCATGTTGGGTAGTTCTTCTTGGGGAATAGTATGCCAGGAGGCTTGTTGAGGGAGGGAGAAAAAAAACACCTTTTGTGCATATAGATTGGTTGCATAGAAGAAGTGGGTCATCATGGAAGAAGCACGTGATCACAAAATGAAAGTTTAATAACTCAAAGTGAAAATTGTACTCGTCAATACTAGATCAACATGTATACAATCAATGGGGTGATCGATTAATAGACTAATACATCAGATCTCATCGTGAAAAGATTGATCACAAAATCTTAAAACAAAAGTGAATTGCTATGCGGATGATACAATCCTAATAATCCAATACATTGCTATAGTGCGGTTGGGAAAGCAAAATGCTGGATCGTTCTTCTCAGCTAGAGTGCAAAAAATACCACCACTTTCCCTTCACTTTACTTTAATCTTCGGTAATCTAGAACATCAATTGGAAAAAAACATTCATGTGTAAGCTCTAAGAGTACACACATTCATGTGTAAGCTCACATTCAACCACATAGTCAAAATCCCATACTACATAGATTCTTCCGTTTATGCTCGCTCTCTACGCATAACAATTAATAGATGTAAAAGAAAGTTCATGTACCGAAATTCATGTGCATGCTCACAATCATGTGTACACAATCAAGAAAGAGCTCAAACATGCACATGAATTTCGGTATCAAAAGAGCTCTAAGCTCAAACATGCACATGCGAGCTTGGAAACAATGGTCAACATACATAGTCAATCTCCCGTATTGTATGGATGTGTTGTTCTATTATGATTCAATGTATCCAATTATGAAAATGGAAACATATTAAGAGATGTATAAAAAATACTGCAACATGCTTATACCATATATGTAAGGTGAGAAGATTTAAACAAAGATATCCGTGCATCTCTGCAATCATTTTCCTTTGTCTTTATTGTTAAGAAGAAAATATGGTGTAGCTCTCTCTCTGTCTCTCTCCTTCCCTCTCTCTCTCTCTATTCTCTCTTCTTTCCCCTATTGCATCTACATTCTACAACATCGTTCATCTCTCTTTCTCTCTCTCTCTCTCTCTCTCCTATCGACATTGCCACCTCAAATTCTTTGCACTACCATCACTAGAGCCCTCTCTCTCTCTCTCTCTCTCTCTCTCTCTCTTTGCAGTTATTTCATGATCACTACTATGCCTCTATCACATCTTATCCCTCTCTTTGTCTCTTTTTTGAATTTGGATCTAAGTCTCTCTCTCTCTCTCTCTCTCTCTCTCTCTCTCTGTCTCTCTCTCTCTCTCTCTCTAAATTCCTCACTGCCATCGATCTGAAAATTGTAGCAACTCTATGTGCAACATCCAAATCTCTCTTTCTCTCTCTCAATCACTCAAATTGAAGCAGTGTTCTCTCTAGAGTTGCAATAGAACTCTCTATGAATGTGAGGAGACGATTCATTCTCTCTTTGTATCTCTCTCTCTCTCTCTCTCTCTCTCTCTCTCTCTCTCTCTCAATTCCTTTGTGCCATCGATCTCAAAACCGCAACAACCAATATGCAACGTCCAAATCTCTCTCTCTCTCTCAATCACTAAAATGGAAGTAGCACTCTCTATGGAGTCGTAGTAGTGACTTGTATTAATATGAGGAGATGATTCATTTTATCTCTTCTCTCTCTCTCTCTCTCTCTCTCTCTCTCTCTCTCTCAATTCCTCTATGCCATCAATCTAAAAATCGCAGCAACTATATGAGCAACATCCAAATCTCTCTCTCTCTCTCTTGATCTCTCTCTCTAGAACTTCTCCCCATAGTAGTCAAAGTTACTAATTTCTCATGCTGCCATAGCCATTTGAACCTTTCTCTTTCCTCAATGAATCAACCTCAATTTCCCCTCTTTATCTTTCTCTCTCTCTCAGCATTCTTTCCTCTCTCTCCCCTCTCTCTCTCTTTCTTTCTCTCTTTCTCTCTCTCTCTCTCTCTCTCTCTCTCTCTCTCTCTCTCTCTCTCTCTCTCTCTCTCTCTCTCTTTCTCTCTCTCTCTCTCTATGTCTCCCTCTCTGTGAACATCCCCTTTGAACTCTATTGCCATTTCTTCCTTTCTCTTTGATTGAGTGTAGCACCGAAAACCATTAGCCGATCCTTGTGTATGAGTCTCTCCTTCTCTCTCTCTCTCTCTCTCTCTCTCTCTCTCTCTCTCGACAGAGTGTGCAGCCTTTAGTGGGTCGATCTCTACCACAGATCTACATATCAATAGGCCTCTCTCTCATCCTCTGATTAGAGCACTACTTCTCTCTCTCTCTCTCTATGGTCAGAGAAGCACTATGCCTCCCCATACATCTCTCTCCCTCTCACACATAACACACACACACATCAAAACTAGCTTGCTGCCAATAGAAGACTATAAATGGCTAAGCTCCCCCATGGCCAATATAATGAAAGATCTACAAAAGAATAATGCTCCCTTTGTCATATGACATCTATTTGAGCGATGGGGAGTAGTGAGGGAAAAGAGATAGGATTTCTCTTTGGCCCTCTCTCTCTTTGCCCTCCTTTCTCTATTGGCATGGTAGCTAGAGATGGAGAGCTTGAGAGCTAGGGTCATAGAGAGAAAAAGAAATATCCATAAAGCATGAGCAAAGAGAAGGAAGGAGGAGACGTACATGAAAATAAATCATGGAAAAAATATTTTTCTATAGGTTTTCTTGGTGGTCTTTTTCTAGAACTTTAGATCGTTCTAGGTTTTCCCCTTCTATTTTCATAATATCTCCTTCTTGTTCTTTTTTTATTTTGAAAACTCAAATCTTTCTCTTTCTATTTCTTGTTTTTATTTTTCCCTTTTGATTTTCTATTTCTCTTTTTCATTTTTATTAATTCTACTTGTTTTTATTTTTTATTAAAGTTGTATTATCTTTTCACACTTATATACAAAAGAATTTAACTAAAGTAAGGATCAAATTTAGGAAAAATGGGTCCTTAATAGGGTTTTTATTAGGGAAAAATTAGGCTTTCCAACTCCAAACAATGACTAAATATGAACATTACCAGTTTAAAACCTGGGGTTTCTAAGGGTTAGAGCTAGGTTTCCACAGTTTTCGAATAGGTTTTAGGGTTTTGAGGTGAAAGTAACATGGTTTTCCAAGGGTTATAAAACTACATGGGTTTTCAGACTTCATTTGAGTACATACATGGTAGTTTTAATGAGTTTAGAATAAAATACAACTATGATTTAAGGGTTAACATACTTTATACAAGGAAATGTACACTTTTTGTACATCAATCTAGGCCAAATACTCATTAATAGTATAAATTAGGAATCATCATTATACAATCAATCCAATCAAACAAATATTTGAAGAACTTTTCAACTTTATTCATCTTCTTGTAGTTAGAACATCAAATATGGATTACAAAAGCAAAGAAATTTGATTTCGAAAAAGTTTTGCACACTATCATCGACAACGTGCATACATGGTAGGGTGAAAAGGTGTTTCCTCTTACAATTGTACTACTCTTGTGAGAACGGAGCAAGACTTTCACATGTTGTAGTAGCACAAAAAGAGAAATCTAAGGAACAACCCCAATTTAGTTTTGTGCACATTATAACGAGAGAAAGATCAAGACTAGAGACCGATAGAACACAATAACAAAGAACTAGTGGACATAGGAACCATGGACGTATGGATGACTTTCCTCTTCCTAGATCAAGAGATGCCAACCAAAGTTATGGAAGCATATAGCAAACCAATAGCTAGAAGTTTTTGATTCCCACTCTCTGGTAGGAACACAATGAAAAGTATTGAAAATACTCATGGATAAGATAAGAGACATGAGCAAAAGCAAAGATGGAAATACTGTTGGTGCAGACCAATCACCAATTGAATGTTTGGAAGATTAAAGAATGAAGGAAGATTCAATTCTTGAAGCTTGGAAGAAGGATACATTCAGAGGATATGAGGAATGTACACATATGTACATTAGTATAGTTATAGTTCACTTAGATCTTTGATTAGTCATAGACTTTTACAAATTTCTCTATAAATACCTTGAAAATGTCGAGGCGTGATATGAGAGCATATGAAAGAATAGATGAGTGAGTATAGAAGTCAAGAAAGGAGAAGTTAGATGTCATGAGACATGTGAAATGTTAGTTGAGTTTTCCTCTCATCACTCAACTGTAATTTTCTGAGTAATCGAAGAAATATTGCGCCCGATGTTTCTATGTCTGCTCCGTCTGTGTTAGATCATTTGTGAAATCCTTTTGAGGATATCTAAGTTCATAGTTAATGAGTCTATGAATTGAGTTTCAGAGTCTAATTGTAAACAGGCTAGGAGAATTGTTAATAGGAACATTCATATGTGAAGAGTGTTCACAGTTCTCTGAAACAGGCGCAAATTTCGATCTTGATTTTTTGGTCAGTTCTCACTCCACAGTTTAAAGTTTTGTGCAAGCAAGCACTTAATTTTTAAGTTAGAAGGTAAGCTACTTGTATCTACAAGCATTTGTTTAAACGGGTTCGAGATTGATAGAACTATGTGTTAGAAGTTAGGGGTGTCAAAATCGACTTCTCAGAAGTGCAGATTTAGACATAGGTAACTTGTGAAGTTGATTTCTCAAGTTATACTAAACCTTTTGAAGAAATTTAACTTGGAGGAGGTGCACAAGTTCTAGGCAACACTCCATACAAAATTTCATAGAAAACTTTACATGTTTGATAGGTCAATGAGAAGAAATTGTGCAGCAGACTTTATGTGTTTTATCTTCTTCACAGAATTTTTCAACTTTTGATAATTTGGAGATTGAACCTCTAATTTGGTGAAGATTTTGACTTACTCTTGGTATAGAGGTGCTCTAATCATAAGAGTAGGTTATTCTTTTGGAGATTAACATTCTCCATCAGTGGTATCAGAGCAAGAGACATCAAAATCAAGGAAAGGAGGATCCCGACTGCTACAGATTCAAGAAATTCAACAACTGAAGAACTAAGGTGAAAGCTTGAAGGCAAAGCTTGAGGAGGAGACCATACGACATAAAGAAAGACAAAAGGAGTCTAATTTGAAGTAAAGGTACATATATTATTCATAAAGCTTGAAGATTTCAATACACAGGTGGACACAAGATGGGAGATTCTCTACAGATAGAGAAATTGGATAGGGAAAACTATCCTGCATGGTCAATGAGGATGGAAGCTCATCTTATGAGCAAAGATTTAATAGCCTATATCACAGGAGAAGAAGAGAAGCCAGAGTTCAGAGATCCTAGTGTTCCAACTAGGGAAGAGTTAGCAGATTTGAAAAATTGGATGAAGAAAGATGCTCAAGCTAGGAGCATTATTTATATGGCAGTCAATGATTACTTGTTACCTCATATTCGAGGTCTTGAAAGTGCAACTGATATTTGGAATGCTTTGGAGGAGCATTTCCAGAATACTACTAAGTCAAGGAAGGCATCCTTATGGGCATAGTTTACCACCTTTAAGAAGAAGGCTTCTCAATCCATTTCAGACTATGTGACAAGAATGAAAGATATTGCAGATGCTTTAGGAGCTGTTGATGAAAACATTGAGGAGGATAAATTGGTAAGGCAAATCCTTATAGGTTTAAGAGGTGATGACAAATGGAAGCCATTCATTTTGTCTACAGAGTTATCACTTGATCATTTCACTCCTGATTTAAATCAGTTGTTAGGTCATATGCTAACATTTGAGCAGGATGTTAAAGGAGATGGTGACAAGAGTGCAGGTCATGCAATGTACTCAAAGGACAAGAAGAAGAATAGCAAAGGAAAGCAACAAGCAAATGAAGATGAAGGAACAACTAGTCAAGCCAACTTCCTAAGAGGAAGAGGAGGTGGCAAAGGTAGAGGAAGAGGCAGGAACAACAAAGATGGAGCCAAAGCTTGCTGGATTTGTGGTAAGACAAATCACTTAGCTAATGATTGTTGGCACAATACTCAGAGTAATAATGAATATAGTCAAAACTATAATGCAAGAGGAAGAGGTGGCAGAAATCAAAGAGGTAATTTCAGAGGTAGAGGTAGTAGGAGTTACTTTGGAAGAAATGCAGGTAGAGGATTCCAAAGTCAACAATATAACAATACCTACTAGAATTATGCTTCAGATCAAAAGGAGGATTCAACATTGATAATGAATGCAACTTGTGAAAGGCAGAGTGAAGATCAAAGAGTCTTCTACATTGACTCAGGGTGTAGCAATCACCTAAGTGGTAATATAGCTTTGATGACTGATTTGGAGGATAAGGTTTTTAATCATGTTGCTCAAACAGGTGACAACACAAAGCACAATGTGAAGTCAATTGGATCAGTGAAGGCCAAGGATGGTAGCACCTTATTGAGTAAGGTCTTGTATGTTCCTACAATTCCTAAGAATTTGATAAGTGTAGGACAAATTGTGGAAAAAGGTTATGAAGTAAGGTTCACTAATGATGGAGTATATGTGGAAGACCCTAGTCAAGGGTATAAACAGATTGTTTCAGGGAAGAAAGAAGGAAGATTATTTACATTGAAGATTCAAGGCAATATTGGTCATGCTATGTTCACATATGGAGGACATAAGATCTCTGAGTTAGATCTTTGGCACAAGAGGCTTGGACATTTCAATGAAAGAGGTATTAAAGACATGATTAACAATGGTTCAGTACTTGGATTGCCTAATGTTGCAGGTCAACATATGACATACAAATGTGAGGCATGTCAATTAGGTAAAGCTCATAAGCATTCCTATTCCAAGCATGGTTTTATGTACTCAGAGAAGCTTGAATTGGTACACACAGATGTGTGGGGACCATCAAAGGATTTCAGTATAAATGGGTCAAGGTATTATGTGATTTATGTTGATGATGCTACTAGATGGATCACTATTTATGTGATCAAAGATAAGTCAGAAGTGTTTAATACATTTAAACACTATCATGCATATGCAGAAAGAATTACAGGTCATAAGATGAAGAGATTAAGGTCAGATGGAGGGGGAGAGTATTTCTCTAATGAATTTAGTGATTACTTGTGGAATGCAGGTATAAAAAGGGAAGTTACTTGCAGGTACTCTCCTCAACAAAATGGTGTAGCAGAAAGGAGAAATAGAACACTTGTTGAGTTTGCAAGATCCATGATGAAGGAGAAAAGTTGCCCTAATTATTTGTGGGTTGAGGCTGTAAATATAGCTACTTATTTGGTCAATAGGTTACCATGTAAAGCCTTGCAGGGTATGACACCATATGAGGCTTGGTGGGGTAAGAGACCTACCTTGGATCATTGAAGAGTTTTTGGATGTGTGGCATATGCATATGTGCCATCACAATTAAGACACAAATTGGAACCTAAAGCTGAAAAATATGTTTTCATTGGTTATGATGATAAGCAGATGGGTTATAGATTGTGGAGTCCATCTACAAAACAATTCATGGTTTCTAAAGATGTTACATTTGATGAGCAAAGTACTTGGTATGCAGGTACAATCAATATCAATACAGGTGATGAAGAAGAAGTGAGTCAAAAGAAAGGTAAGTCAAAGATTCAAATAATTGATGAAGAAGAGAATAATGAAGTGCAGGGTGAAGTTGAAGAAATGCCAAGATTTGATCTTGAGTGTGAAGAACCAGAAACCTCAAGGAGTGGAGAACTCAGAAGATCATCAAGAAATAGGTGGCAACCTACAAGGTATAGTTATGATACTTCTTTTTTGGCCACAAAAGCTTATGCTTATATGATGAAAACAGATGAAGACCCTTCTACATATGAAGAGGCAAAAGGTAAGGAAAAATGGGAGAAAGCTATGCAGGAAGAATATGATGCACTATTGGAAAATCAAACTTGGGATTTGGTTCCTAAACCAAATAGTCAGAAGATCATTGGATGTAAGTGGGTTTATAAGACAAAAAGGTTTGCAGATGGAAGTGTGTCTAGGTACAAAGCTAGACTTGTTGTCAAAGGGTTTGCTCAGACATATGGTGTTGATTATGATGAGACTTATAGTCCTGTGGCAAAGATGACAACCATCAGGACACTTATAGCTATTGCTGCATGTAAAGGTTGGAAGTTATGTCAACTTGATGTGAAAAATGCTTTTTTGAATGGTTATATTTCAGATGATGTGTTCATGGAGCAACCTCAAGGGTTCAGAGATAAAAGGTATCCAGATCATGTGTGCAAGCTCAAGAGAGCTTTGTATGGCTTAAAGCAGGCCCCAAGGGCATGGAATTATAGACTTGTAAAGTTCTTGAAAGAACTTGGATTTCAGGTGTCTAAAGCAGATAGTAGCTTGCTTGTCAAGGCAAGTGATAATGGTTTCATATACATGTGCATATATGTTGATGATATAATCCTTACAGGTACAGATGAAGAAGGAATACAAAGACTCAAGAAGCAAATGGAAAAGGAGTTCAAAATAAGTGACTTGCGAGACTTGTCATACTTCTTGGGCATGGAGATTACATATACTCAACATGGAGTATTTATGACTCAAGAAAGGTATTTGAAGAACTTGTTAATCAAGTTTAAAATGGATGATTGCAGGGTAGCACCTACACCAATGGAGGTGAATCACAAATTGAGTAAATTTGGAGGTGAAGAATTCAAGGACATGAGACAATATCAGAGTTTGGTTGGTAGTCTTATCTATGCTACTTTAACTAGACCTGATTTATCATATGCAGTACGGGTTTTGTCTCAATTCATGCATTGCCCAAGGAAAGAACATTGGATTGCAGGACAAAGAGTGTTGAGGTACATTAAGGGTACACTCAATGAAGGTTTGTATTATGGGTTTACATCATATACAAATATCAAAATTTATAGTGATGCAGATTGGGCAGGTAATCCAGATGATAGAAGGTCAACTTATGGATACATGTGTTATGTGGGAGATAAACTTATCTCATGGTGTTCCAAGAAGCAACATACAGTTGCTTTGTCTTCTACAGAAGCTGAATATAAAGGCATGGTTGAAGCTGCAAAGGAAGTGATTTGGCTCAAGACCTTGATGAAGAGTTTTGACATTGTGCATGGGATACCAATTATATATGGAGATAACATGAGTTCATTGTATTTAGCTGCTAATCCTGTTTTTCATGCCAGGACCAAACACATTGAGATTCAGTTTCACTTTCTAAGAGAGAAAGTGATGGATAAGGAGGTTGAAGTCATACATACTTCAACTAAAGATCAGATAGCTGATATGCTTACAAAGAGCTTGGATGGACCAAAGCTATAGAAGTTTAAAGACATGGCAGGCATAAAAAAGATAAGAGAAACCTCAATTGATGATTGAGGGGGAGCTGTTGGTGCAGACCAATCACCAATTGAATGTTTGGAAGATTAAAGAATGAAGGAAGATTCAATTCTTGAAGCTTGGAAGAAGGATACATTCAGAGGATATGAGGAATGTACACATATGTACATTAGTATAGTTATAGTTCACTTAGATCTTTGATTAGTCATAGACTTGTACAAATTTCTCTATAAATACCTTGAAAATGTCGAGGCATGATATGAGAGCATATGAAAGAATAGATGAGTGAGTATAGAAGTCAAGAAAGGAGAAGTTAGATGTCATGAGACATGTGAAATGTTAGTTGAGTTTTCCTCTCATCACTCAACTGTAATTTTCTGAGTAATCGAAGAAATATTGCGCCCGATG
>CM035438.1:2612401-2617401 GCA_020310875.1 Ceratopteris richardii
AATCAGAGAGGAAGAGGCTACTCAAGAGGTGGATACTCTCAAGGGAGAGGTAGATTCAACCAACATCAAAGCTACAATGGATACAACAATCAATACAACAACAACTACAACAACAACCACAATGGTAACTACCAAGGTGGATTCAGAAATAGAAGAGACTACAACAATTACACAGAGGAGTAAGATGACTCCCTATTGATCATGAATATGACCTCCAAGATAGGTACAAATGATGATCATTTATTTTACATTGACTCAGGATGTTCTAACCATGTAGCTGGCAATGTGGCACTACTTTCTGATTTGGAAGAGCCCAAGGGCAAACATCAGGTACAAACAGGTGATGACACTAAACACTCTGTTGTCAAAATTGGAAATGTGAAGACATGTGATGGCAATCAGAACCTATTAAGCAGGGTACTCTATGTACCAACAATAACTAAGAATTTAATGAGTGTTGGTCAGATTGTGGAGAAAGGTTTGCAAGTCAGATTCACACAACATGGAGCATATGTGGAGGACCCAAAACATGGATTCAGAAGGATAGCCAAAGGGGAGAAATCAGGTAGATTATTTACATTTGAGCTAGAAGATACAAAAAACATTGCTTTGTATAATTACAAGGATCAGACACTTTCAGAGTTAGAGATATGGCATAAGAGATTAGGGCACATAGGAGAAAGAACTCTAAAGCAAATGTGCAGGGATCAATGTGTGCTTGGGATACCCAATGTATCCAAGCAACACATGATTTACAAATGTGGATCATGTCAATTTGGTAAGTCTCACAGATTACCCTACTCAAGGAAAGGTTTCATGCATGAAGACTACCTAGACTTGGTACACAAAGATGTTTGGGGACCTAGCAAGGACCCTTCCAATTCTGGTTCAAGGTATTATGTGTCCTTCATTGATGACTATAGCAGGTGGACCATTTTATACTTTATGAAGCACAAAGATGAAGTGTTTAATTGTTTCAAGAGGTATCTTGCACTTGTTGAAAATCAAACAGGTAGAAGCTTGAAGAGGCTAAGGTCAGATGGTGGAGGAGAGTACTTCTCCAATGAGTTTGAAGATTTCTTGCAGGAAAAAGGCATCAAAAGGGAGATCACTACAAGGTATTCACATGAACAAAATGGGGTAGCAGAAAGAAGGAATAGACTTATAGTAGAAACAGCTAGGTCTATGCTTAATGAGAAAAAGTTGCCAAATTACCTATGGGCAGAGAGTGTATCCACTGCCACTTATCTCATCAATAGGTTGCCATCCAAATCACTTGATGGCATGACACCATATGAAGCTTGGCATGGTAAGAGACCCTCTCTGGATCATTGCAAAATCTTTGGTTGTGTAGCATATGTGCATATTCCCTCACAGGTAAGAGGAAAGCTAGACCCTAAGGCTGAAAAATGTATCTTCATTGGTTATGATTTGAATCAAAAGGGATACAGATTCTACAACCCTACAAACAAAGGGTTCAAGGTAAGCAGAGATGTCATCTTTGATGAGAATGACTCTTGGTATGAAAATGAATGCAGGAAGATAAGTCTACCCTATGACATAGATGAAGATTTTCCAAAGCTTACTAAAGAAGAACCAACTCAGCAAGAAGATTCAAGCTCAGATGATGATACAATAAACCTTGAAGAGTTCAAGGCTTGGAAGTCCAAAGGGAAGATGAAGATGAAGCAATTAGAAGATAAACCAGAAACTTCAACCCAAGCAATGAGGAGATCTCAGAGAGAAAAGAAGAAGCCTATTAGATTTGGGTATGACACATCACTTGTAACTAAACATTCTGTATATCTTGCAAAAGACTTGTTGAATGAAGAACCAGGTACCTATGAAGAAGCAATTACCAAACCAGAGTGGAGAGAAGCCATGGATGAAGAGATAGAAGCTCTCAAGGAAAGTGATACTTGGGACTTGGTACCCAAGAAGGACTCTATGAAGGTGATAGGATCCAGATGGATCTACAAACTAAAGAAGAATTCAGATGGAACAATAAACAGGTACAAAGCTAGGTTGGTAGCCAAGGGTTTTGCACAAACCCAAGGCATTGATTATGAGGAGACATTTTCTCCTGTGGCCAAGGTGCCAACTATCAGAGTTATGGTGAGTGTAGCTGCATCAAAAAATTGGAACATGTACCAATTGGATGTGAAGAATGCATTCTTGAATGGATGGATATCTGAAGAAGTCTACATGTCACAACCACCTGGCTATGAAGATCCAAAAAAGGTACATTATGTTTGTAAATTGAAGAAGGCTCTGTATGGTTTGAAGCAGGCACCTAGAGCATGGAATTACAGATTGACCACCTACCTCCTAGACCAAGGATTTGTGATGAGCAAAGCAGACACTTCTCTATTCATAAAGAGAAGTAGTACAGAGGTAATCTACTTATGTGTTTATGTTGATGACATCATCATTACAGGCAATGATGTCAATGGGATTAGACACATCAAAGGACAGATGATGAAAGAATTCAAGATCAGTGATCTTGGATTATTAAAGTATTTCTTAGGTCTTGAATTGGTCTACACAAATTCAGGTATCTACATCACTCAAAAGAAGTATGTACAGGATATGGTCAAGAAGTTTGGTTTGCAGGATGCTAAGGTATCTACTACTCCAATGGAGGTTAACCAAAAGCTAAGTGCTCATGAAGGAGAAGAAATCAAAGACATTACAGGATACCAAAGTATGGTAGGTAGTTTGAACTATGCTACCTTGACAAGAATTGACATAGCCTATGGAGTGAGTGTGCTTAGTCAATTCATGCACAAACCTAGGGTACCTCATGTTGGAAGATGACCCATTGCTAGCTCCTGCAACAAGTATACAAAACATTAGAGGACATACATGAGAAACTTAACACAAATATTTTCAATAAATGAAATGGTACTTACAAACTCATGATGCATCGTGTCATATCCGCCGTTGCCCAAATGTGACGGTCCAACTGTATCTAAACATGTGGCTGTGGCATCTCGCTGTTGGCGATATCGGTCAAGAGTCTGCTGCTGCTCACCGCGAATCAGATCCCACTCCTCATCATCTAACCATACAGGCTTTGGTAAGCCTGCTCTGTAAGCATCACGAGCCTCTGATCGTCGATGGGACATAACCTCACGTGCGGTGTGAAGAATCCACTCTGAACTGACAAGAGACTGTCCATCGGCTAGGCGGAACTCCTGATAAATCGTTTGTGTGATATAATTCTTCCGATCTTCATCCTGTTCACTCCATTTCAGCATGATGGAGTGTCCAAATTTTATGGAGCAAAGCTGTCGTATACGTGCATGCATTGATTTTCTAGCTGCATCCATCACGGCAGCTCCATCTCCGATACTATACACCTTGGAATCATCATGGTCATGAGCACCCCAAGGTGTACATGGTGTTCCACGTGGTGTACTACATGGCGTACCTACATTTGAGGTACTCGTCTTAAGAGTAGAAGCAGGCGAGACAACGTCTATCGCACTGCGTCCACAACAACTGCCTCCTCTAGACCTACTTGTAGATCCACACCTAGAACCTCCTGCTCTAGAGCATGACCTCGATCTACGAGATGGGCCAGAACCTGAAACGCGTTGAGGCGTCGAACGCACATGTCTACTACTAGACCCAATAGGAGATGGTTGAAAAGATGGTCGTGGTGGAGTCACAAAGCTAGGAGACATACCTCCTGCGGGAGTAGCACCACCCGCAAGAGTGACACCGGTAGGAGTGACACCGGTTGGAGTGAGGCCGGCAAGAGGTTCTTAAACACCTATAAAAATCTAAACCCCTAATCCTAAAACCCTAATCCTATTTTATATATATGTTTATTTATATATTCAATTTTTTTCTTATTTTTTTCTATATTTTTTCTTAATATAGATGTAATTGAGTTATATGTATGCTTAAACCCTAAAACCCTAATCTTAAATATCTAGACCTAAAATATGTATATTTATGTACGCAGGTGTATATACATGTATATATGTATTATATGTGTATGTCTATGTATGTGTAAATAGCGTAAAAACCCTAATCTTGTTTTTATATATTTGATGTAACAAAAACTTCAAAATCAAAAATTTATATATTTAATTATATATATTTAATTAGAACACTAGCTTATGTGTGTGTATATCTATGTGTGTATATGTGTGTGTGTATGTGTATGTATGCATATGTGTATATATGTGTGTGTATGTATGTGTGTATGCATGTGTGTGTATGTATGCATGTGTGTGTATGTATGCATGTATGTGTATGTATGCATATGTGTATATATGTGTATATATGTGTGTGTATGTATGTGTATATATGTGTGTATGTATGTATGTGTGTATGTATGTGTGTGTATGTATGCATGTGTCTATATGTGTATGTGTGTGTATGTATGCATGTGTGTATATGTGTATGTGTGTGTATGTATGCATGCATGTGTGTATATGTGTATGTATGTGTGTATGCATGCATGTGTGTATGTAAGCATGCATGTGTGTGTATGTAAGCATGCATGTGTGTACATGTATGTGTGTATGTATGCATGTGTAAATGTGTAGATGTGTGTGTGTATGTGTGTGTGTATGTATGCTCTATTTTGCTATGTGTATGTATGCATGTGTTCATATGTGTATGTGTGTGTATGTATGCATGCATGTGTGTATATGTGTATGTGTGTGTATGTATGCATGCATGTGTGTATATGTGTGTATGTATGTGTGTGCATGTATGTGTGTATGTGTGTGTGTATGTGTATGTATGCATATGTGTATATATGTGTGTGTATGTATGTGTGTATGCATGTTTGTGTGTATGTATGCATGTATGTATATTTGTATGTGTGTGTATGCATGCATGTGTGTATATGTGTGTATGTAAGCATGCATGTGTGTATATGTGTGTGTATGTAAGCATGCATGTGTGTACATGTATGTGTGTATGTATGCATGTGTAATTGTGTAGATGTGTGTGTGTGTATGTGTGTTTGTATGTATGCT
>CM035438.1:2624901-2627401 GCA_020310875.1 Ceratopteris richardii
TCTAATGAGCAAAGATTTGACAGCCTACATTACAGGAGAAGAAGAAAAGCCTCAATTCAAAGATCCTAGTGTTCCAACTAGGGAGGAATTAACAGATTTGAAGAATTGGATGAAGAAAGATGCTCAAGCTAGGAGCATTATCTATATGGCAGTCAATGATTACTTGCTACCTCACATTAGAGGTCTTGAAAGTGCAAGTGATATATGGAATGCTTTGGAAGAGCATTTCCAAAACACTACAAAGTCAAGGAAGGCATCTTTATGGGCAGAATTTACAACTTTCAAGAAGAAGGCCTCTCAATCAATTTCAGATTATGTAACAAGGATGAAAGACATTGCAGATGCATTAGGAGCTGTTGATGAAGATATTGAGGAGGATAAATTGGTAAGGCAAATCCTTACAGGTTTGAGAGGTGATGAAAAATGGAAGCCATTCATTTTGTCTACAGAATTATCACTTGATCATTTCACTCCTGATTTAAATCAGTTGCTAGGTCATATGCTAACATTTGAGCAGGATGTTAAAGGAGATGGTGACAAAAGTACAGGTCATGCAATGTACTCAAAGGACAAGAAGAAAGCTAACAAAGGAAAGCAACAATCAGGTGAAGATGAAACGGAAGATTCAACATTGATAATGAATGCAACTTGTGAAAGGCAGAATGAAGATCAAAGAGTCTTCTACATTGACTCAGGGTGTAGCAATCACCTGAGTGGTAATATAGCCTTGATGACTGATTTGGAGAATAAGGTCTCTAATCATGTTGTTCAAACAGGTGACAACACAAAGCACAATGTGAAGTCAATTGGATCAGTGAAGGCCAAGGATGGTAGCACCTTATTGAGTAAGGTCTTGTATGTTCCTACAATTCCTAAGAATTTGATAAGTGTAGGACAAATTGTGGAAAAAGGTTATGAAGTAAGGTTCACTAATGAAGGAGTGTTTGTGGAAGACCCTAGCAATGGGTATAAACAAATTGTTTCAGGGAAGAAAGAAGGAAGATTGTTCACATTGAAGATTCAAGGTAATGTTGGTCATGCCTTGTTCACCTATGGAGGACATAAGATCTCTGAGTTAGATCTTTGGCACAAGAGACTTGGACATTTCAATGAAAGAGGTATTAAAGACATGATTAATAATGGTTCAGTGCTTGGATTGCCTAATGTTGTAGGTCAACATATGACATACAGATGTGAGGCATGTCAATTAGGTAAGGCTCATAAGCAATCCTATTCTAAGCATGGGTTTATGTATCCAGAGAAACTTGAGTTGGTACACACAGATGTGTGGGGACCATCAAAGGACTTCAGTATCAATGGTTCAAGATATTATGTGATTTATGTTGATGATGCTACCAGATGGATCACTATCTATGTGATCAAAGATAAGTCAGAAGTATTCAATACTTTCAAACATTATCATATGTATGCAGAGAGAATTTCAGGACATAAGTTGAAGAGACTAAGATCAGATGGAGGGGGAGAGGATTTCTCTAATGAGTTCAGTGATTACTTGTGGAATGCAGGTATAAAAAGAGAGGTTACTTGCAGGTACTCTCCTCAACAAAATGGTGTAGCAGAAAGGAGGAATAGGACTCTCGTTGAGTTTGCAAGGTCCATGATGAAGGAGAAAAATTGCCCAAATTATTTGTAGGCTTAGGCTGTAAACACAGCTACTTATTTGGTCAATAGGCTACCTTGTAAAGCTTTGCAGGGAATGATACCTTATGAGGCATGGTGGGGTAAGAGACCTACACTAGACCATTGCAAAGTATTTGGATGTTTGGCCTATGCATATGTGCCATCACAATTAAGGCACAAATTGGAACCTAAAGCTGAAAAATATGTGTTTATTGGTTATGATGATAAGCAGATGGGATACAGGTTGTGGAATCCATCCACAAAACATTTTCTTGTATCAAAAGATGTTACATTTGATGAGCAAGGTACTTGGTATGCAGGTACTATCAAAATTAATACAGATGATGAAGAAATTGTGAGCCAAAGGAAAGGTAAATCAAAGGTTCAAATATTTGATGAGCAAGAGAATAATGAAGTGCAGGTTGAAGTGGAAGAGACACCAAGATTTGATCCTGAATGTGAAGAACCAGAAACCTCAAGAAGTGGAGAACTTAGGAGATCTACAAGGAACAAATGGCAACCTACAAGGTATAGCTATGATACTTCATTTTTGGCTACCAAAGATTATGCTTACATGATTAAAGCAGATGAAGACCCTTCTACATATGAAGAGGCAAAAGGTAAAGAAAGTTGGGAGAAAGCTATGCAGGAAGAATATGATGCATTGATGGAGAATCAAACATGGGATTTGGTTCCAAAGCCAAATAGTCAGAAGATCATTGGATGTAAGTGGGTTTATAAGACAAAAAGATTTGCAGATGGAAGTGTGTCTAGGTACAAAGCTAGACTTGTTGTCAAAGGGTTTGCTCAGACATATGGTGTTGACTATGATGAGACTTATAGTCCAGTGGAAAAGAAT